>OZ005740.1:252967449-253015669 GCA_963930735.1 Dioctria linearis | reverse complement strand
CTGGCTATGCAATGTTTGCCACACCTGCGCCTCGCCGAGGCTCAGGGGTGGCAATCATTGTATCCAACAAATTTACACTATCGTCTCCTGTCTATACAGATATATTCCCAGGTTTCGCTTCTTCCTTGGACTTTGTCATTCAAGACAAAAATATCAAGGTAGTAAACGTGTACCTTCCTCATGACCAGGACATTACAAGACAAGTTCTTGATAGTGTTCAGTCCTGTCTGGTGAATTTTAGCGGCGAAACTGTCCTCGGAGGTGATTTCAACTGCACTCTGAATCCCTCAATGGATCGGCACTCTGGAGTTGAGTTCAACTCTGTTAATGCTACTCGATTGAGGAATTTTGTCGGTGTTTTCAGACTCGTGGATATCTATCGTTGGATGCATCCTACGACTAGATCATACACGAGGGTCTCGCGAAATATCCATGGAAGTCTCGCAGGCTCCAGAATTGATAGACTTTACGTCTCACCTGGAATACTAGAACATTTCGTTGGTGTCACTCATGAAGTGTGTTCGATTAGTGATCATCTTCTTGTGGTGGCGACCAGCACTCTAGTTGAAAGACGAACTGCATACTGGATATTCAACAACTATTTGTTGAATTCCGAGCAGTTCATCAATGAGTTCATTGATTTCTGGCACGATTGGCAAGAGAGGAAAGCTGACTTTCCTTTTCTTAGTCAATGGTGGGATGTTGGAAAGCTCCAGATTCGGTCTTTTATCGAGACGAGTTTCAATCGAAGTGGCTATCAAGCTTCTAGCTTGTCGGCCGAGGTCTCTCGGGTGGCAGCTCTTCTCCCAACTCAGCCGGGGTTGATTCTTTATTTCAATGGAATAAAGGAACGCTTGGCGACACAGACTTACAAGCACAGCTTGGAGTTTGTGCTGCGCGGCCAATCGCGCTGGCTGAGAGAAGGCGATTCTCCGACCGAGTACTTCTTTCAGGCGACTAGACGTCGTACTGCTTCTTGTGAGGTCGAATCGATAATTGATGAATCTGGACAAGTCCTCAACGGACAACTGCTATCAGAATATATTCGAGACTATTACAGTAGTCTCTACTCTGAATCGACGTCGACAACATCCTCGACCACTCATGAATTCCTTGAGAATATTCCCACTTCCTCTGAAGACAGTAAGGAGCTCCTGGATACAGTAATCGCATTGGAGGATATGATTGCTGCGACAAAGGATCTAAGGCGACACACTTCACCTGGTTATGACGGCTTGACTCCAGAATTCTTCATACGTTTCAGGGATTCATTAATTCCTGACCTTTTGGAAGTCTTCAATTCGGCGGTTGAGACGCATTCAGACTTTCCTTCTAGTTGGAGGAGATCTGTTATGCGCTTGATTCCAAAGAAGGGAGATTTGCAGAGGATGGGGAACTGGAGGCCAGTAACCCTATGCAATGTAGACTACAAAATCGTCTGCAAAGCATTAGGGGCGATACTCCGCTCAGTGATTGCTTCGGTAATACACCCGGAACAGTCCTATTGTGTACCTGGTCGTAGTATCTACGACAACATCGCGGTAGCCAAGCATTTGTTTGCCTACCATGAACAGACAGGTACACAAATGGCCATGATCTCACTTGACCAGCAAAAGGCTTTTGATAGTGTCTCGCACGAGTATCTCTTGACTGCTCTCGAGGTATTTGGGTTTCCACCCAGGTGGCTCGATATCGTCGGGAAACTGTATAGAGATTCAGCGATTTTGATTAAGCATCAAGGACAAGTTCTGGCTCCTATCTCGTTTCAACGAGGTATCAGACAGGGCTGTCCATTGTCAGGTATGCTTTATGATCTTTCGTTGGAGCCGCTACTGGTGAATCTTCGTCGAATGCTCGGACAGTATGCGGTTCATCTGCCATATACCAATGTGAGGCCTCTTATGTTGGCGTATGCGGATGATCTGTCTATTTTCGTGACAAGAGATGAAGCTTTTCCGGTCGCTCGTGCTGTTTTCGAACAGTTCGAACGTATAGCGGGCGCTAAAATCAACCTTAGTAAGAGTCAAGGCTTGTGGTGTGGAAGGTGGAGAGATCGTACAGATACTCCACTGAACATCCAATGGACTAATACTTGCCTGAAGTATTTAGGTGTGTATATCGGACGCGAGAGTAAATCAAATAATAGCCGCATCGCTCTTGAGAAACTCTCTAGAGCTGTAAACTCATGGCGTAGTCGACTGTTTCCATTATCCTTAATGGGTAGGTCAGTCGTGATAAACTATTTGATTACCTCGTCCATCGTTCATCTGCTAAAGTCTGAGACGTTTGATGAAGGCTTCGTAGGTCTTCTTCAAGCAAAAGCGATAGACGCCTTTTGGTGCGGAAGACGATGGGTTGCTGAAAGCACACTCTGTCTGCCAGTCAAGATAGGTGGATTAGGTCTCACTAACTTGGTTGTTAAATCAAGGTGTCTCCAAGTGCGGGCATTCCAAAGAGTGTTTTGCCAGAGAGACAGCTTGATTTCTCAACTGTGGGTGAATGTACTGGGAGGGATCGGCATAGGGGAGTATTACTACCTACTCTCTGTTCGACCACCTTATCCTCGTGACTGGCCACAGGATCTAATCTCAACGATTCAGACCTGGGGCAGAATCAGGCCAGAATTTCACCTTCAGTGGAATGCTCTAAGGTACACGCAATTCGCGTCGATTCCAATCAGGTTTAATCCTGAATTAATAGATTCAGTGTTCGGTAATGCTCGGGGGTTTTGAAGCTGACACGCATACACTGACGGTTCTCGGAGATATTATTGATATCTCTGGAAACTGTCGAATAAACACTAACACTGCACAACTACACGACCTGGCTGCTTCTGCGCGGGAGAGATTTCGCCAACTTGGGACCAGTGACCCTGGCACTAAGTTGGAAGATGCTTTCGTTCTGAACAGACCACCACACACACCTTTCAGCACACTTACAACACGTGTGCTCCGTGACGTGCTTATGTCAATAAGACCTCCGGAGTATACAGGATACAACAGATGGCGAACACACCTCGGGGTGAATATGGGCGTGATGGAGGGATGATTTGCAGAGTAGTCTACAGTTATCCTTCTAGTTACAAAGATGCTGATGTAGCATTCAAATTGCTGCATCACAGTCTTATGCATCCTAATCAGTTGTCACATATCGACCGCCGAGTTCAGAGGATTTGCACAGTTTGTGCTGGTGAGGGCACCCTGTTTCACAGGTTCTTCACTTGTCCGGCTTTGCAGGGTCTAATGGATCTCGTGCGCGGTATGTGTCAGTTGATCCACCCGAATTTCGGCATTACTAGGACATCGTTTCTATGGGGACCAAAGGTATGTAGTCGAGTGAATTGTTTGATTAGCTTTGTGTTGACACTGGCCAAATCTACAATTCACCTGTACTACATGAGAGTCGAAGCTGGGAATCAGAACACTGACCCACAACACCACGCACACGCACTTAAGCGCCACTTCGTTGACAGGTTGAAGAGACGTTTACGTCTTGAATATCTGGCAACGAACGCAGACACATTCAACTGCACATGGCAACCACTATCGTCGGTGCAGGACGGAGCTCTTGTCTTTCACTGGTGATAGCAGGCCACAGCATTTGCAATACTAGTCTACGGGGCTTCTCCTCGCTTAGGAATCGTTGCAAGTGCTGTGGGAAGGACAAGCACTCTGTTAGAGATGCTAAGCTGGAGGGATGATGAGGGCAGTTTGTAGAGGTCCATGATACTACATGCTGCACTCGCGGGACTCTATAACGGTATCGCGTAAATTTTTCGTTCGTTCGACTTCTTATTTTAATTCGGTTTCGGTCTCGGTGCTAAATTTTAAAATTTTTGTTGAAATTCGCTCGTTTAGGTAAAGCTATTTATTAGATTATTTTGGAATTTTGGTACTTTTGGAACTGCCACTTACCCTATTGTCAAAATAGTGGCAAGCAAAATTTTTTATTGTTTTACATCTTTTAGGCATTGTTCAAAATTTTTGTATCCGTTTATTGTCTCTTTTGAGAACATAGTGTTCACTTTTTGTCCTTTTGCCTATTAGTGTCTAGTTTGTTTTTGTTGTCCCTATTGACTGTTATGTTTGTGATTTTTTAGTTTAGCTAGTGTCTTTTTCTTATACATTGTACAGTATTTTGCACCTATTTTTAAGGAAGTTTGAAAAGAGCCAAAGAGCCAAAAAATAAAGAGTCATTATACACATAAAAAAAAATTATTATTATTATTATTATTATTATATCTGAAGAGAGCGGACGTGTCACTTTGTAGCTCCCAGCAATAATTATTTAAAACAGCGAATCGTGAAAAAAGTGCAGTGATTTAGTGTCTACATAATATACAAGTTATATGTGTGTATAGTGCCGGAAATAGACTATAAATAAATATAAATTTTTAAAGGAATTAATTCGGAAAAATTCAGAAGTGAATGACAGTTCGTGCATTTAATTAAATTTCATTTTATTTATTTTTGGTCGTTGCCATGGCAACGTCGAAATTGTAAGAAATTTTAGTTTGGACAGTAAGTTTTAAATTTGAAAGTGAAAAAATTTACTATAATAACTGTATAAAAATTTTCCATTGAAAAAATTAAAAATATATACTGCCGCACTCAAGATGAGTGTGTGCAGCCGCAGCGATTCTTGGGGGGCCTGATGATCCCCCCAAATCAAATGGAAGGAGAAAGAAGAGCACGAATGCTTCTTCTTTCTCCAAAACAAATCAAGGGCCCACCGAAAAGGCCATTAAGGGCCCAAGTGAAGAGGCCATTAAGGGCTCAAGTGAGGAGGCCAAGGCAATTGCCAGGAAAATTCCGACTGTCCAAGAAGAGTCGGGAGTACCAGCTCTAAAAACTACAGCTATAGCTGCAGAATTTGTAACCGCGGCTTCAGCAAATGCTGAGTCGACATCTTCGACTATAGGACAACATCCTACTCTGAAGGAAGTTGTGCAAAAGGCTTCGTCGTCGGCGCCAAAGCCTAGCGGACTTGTGATGAGGCCACCACTGGCCACCACGCAGCCAACTGTCCAGAGCAAAAAGCCAGCAGGAACAACAAAACCAGCACCACGATCCCCGGCGTTAGTTGCAGGGATTTCTTATGCTCAGCAGGTAAGTGGCAGTTCCAAAAAAGAGTCTGTTATAGAAATTTTAGGAACGGGCATCACTCCTCGTCCACCCCCATTGGACGCGGGTAAGCCTCGGCCCAAGACCAGTGCGGGTCTCCAGGGCTTCTTTGACGGGAGGTGGAAGGACGAGAGCTACGGGATGCAGCTTGAGCAATTCAGAGGATGTCCTCAGACTGCATACCTGAAGGCAATCTTCCGCGTCATCTCCTGCGAACAGCTTTTCTCAATGGGAATTATAGCTGGAGGAATGGTCGTGGTGTATACCACAACCCTCGAAAGCGCCACTAAGCTTATGCTTGAGGGCATCGAGGTGGAGGGTAGGCACCTCGTTCCATTCCCGTTAAAAGAGAAGCCCACGAAGGTCGTGTTTTCGCGGGTCCCTATGCGAGCCCAACATGAAGACCTCTCGAATTTCCTTGGGAGATTCGGGAAGGTTCATGGAAAGGTTCGCGCTATTCCCATTAAAATTGCGGACGAGGGTCTCGGGCGGGGTATCTTCGGTACTAGCCGGGAAGCGTCCATCACCTTGAATAAGGGGTGTACGCTTCCGTCAGGCTTTTACCTGGGCATATCCGGCTCGAGATACTGGATAGACGTTGGCACCGAAGCGAAATGCCATGCTTGCCATTTGGTAGGGCATTTTATTTGCTGACTGCCCCAGGAGAACCGGGAAGAAGGCTGAACCGAGGGTTCCCTCGAAGGAAGCCACTACTACAGTAGTGGATCTGGAGAAGGAGTCTTCGCCCGGCACTCAACCTGCTATTTTGGAGCAGCCAAGTGGTTAAGGTGCCTGAAGTTGTCCTAGAGGCAAAAATAGTTATGGCTGTAAACGGCGCCACGTCGGCACATGAAAACACGGCTACTTCCGACGAGGAGTCGAATAGCCAAGTAGTCAAAAAAAAAGAGGACGAGGAGGAAGAAAGATGACCGGGTGATGCTGCCTCCTCCAGAGCCAGCAAAGCCAGTCGCATCAAAGCGGCCCCCACTCGGAGGAGGACGATAGTGGAGCTCGCGGTTCGAAGGTTGTAGAAGGGACGCGGTAGTGTCCTCACGAGCAGCTTTCGGACTGCGACATGACCGGCTTGGATGACACTGGTCTTTCGAGCTTCGGTGGCTACGAGTCGTGTGATAGCATCATTTCGACTGGTAGCCAATTTGAAGTCTCGAAAGGGATGGAGACCCTTCCTAGGAAGAAGATCTCCGAAATTCTTATCCAGCGCCAGTACAAGAAGAATTCAGATAAAATCTGGAGTATTCTTGTAAGGGAACTGGAGAGGCCAGAGTTGTTACTTCCTCAGCTTCAACTCCTACAACAGAAGTCCAGGAAGAGGAGGAAGTACAACGATGTAGCGCGGTTAGAACGACTTCATAGGAAGGTGGAGGAGTTGTTCAGGAGCATCACTTGGCCGATCCTCCTCGTCAATAGACGTCGCACATTCATCGTTTGAGCTTTTCATCTCTTTGAATGTGCAAGATAGCTTCGATCAACACCGGGGGTTTAAGTGCACATACAAGGTTACACAGTTCAACTCTGTTAATGCTACTCGATTGAGGAATTTTGTCGGTGTTTTCAGACTCGTGGATATCTATCGTTGGGATGCATCCTACGACTAGATCATACACGAGGGTCTCGCGAAATATCCATGGAAGTCTCGCAGGTTCCAGAATTGATAGACTTTACGTCTCACCTGGAATACTAGAACATTTCGTTGGTTTCACTCATGAAGTGTGTTCCGTTAGCGATCATCTTCTTGTAGTGGCGACCAGCACTCTAGTTGAAAGACGAACTGCATACTGAATATTCAACAACTATTTGTTGAATTCCGAGCAGTTCATCAATGAGTTCATTGATTTCTGGCACGATTGGCAAGAGAGGAAAGCTGACTTTCCTTTTCTTAGTCAGTGGTGGGATGTTGGAAAGCTCCAGATTCGGTCTTTTATCGAAACGAGTTTCAATCGAAGTGGCTATCAAGCTTCTAGCTTGTCGGCCGAGGTTTCTCGGGTGGCAGCTCTTCTTGGAATAAAGGAACGCTTGGCGACACAGACTTACAAGCACAGCTTGGAGTTTGTGCTGCGCGGCCAATTGCGCTGGCTGAGAGAAGGCGATTCTCCAACTGAGTACTTCTTTCAGGCGACTAGACGTCGTACTGCTTCTTGTGAGGTCGAATCGATAATTGATGAATCTGGACAAGTCCTCAACGGACAACAGCTATCAGAATATATTCGAGACTACTACAGTAGTCTCTACTCTGAATCGACGTCGACAACATCCTCGACCACTCATGAATTCCTTGAGAATATTCCCACTTCCTCTGAAGACAGTAAGGAGCTCCTAGATACAGTAATCACATTGGAGGATATGATTGCTGCGACAAAGGATCTAAGGCGACACACTTCACCTGGTTATGACGGCTTGACTCCAGAGTTCTTCATACGTTTCAGGGATTTATTAATTCCTGACCTTTTGGAAGACCTCAATTCGGCGGTTGAGACGCATTCAGACTTTCCTTCTAGTTGGAGGATAACAGATCATGCGCTTGATTCCAAAGAAGATAGATTTGCAGAGGATGGGGAACTGGAGGCCAGTAACCCTATGCAATGTAGACTACAAAATCGTCTGCAAAGCATTAGGGGCGATACTCCGCTCAGTGATTGCTTCGGTAATACACCCGGAACAGTCCTATTGTGTACCTGGTCGTTGTATCTACGACAACATCGCGGTAACCAAGCATTTGTTTGCCTACCATGAGCAGACAGGTACACAAATGGCCATGATTTCACTTGACCAGTTTTTAATTTTTTATTCGGTTTCGGTCTCGGTGCAAAATTGCAAAATTTATATGTTGAAATCTCGATCGTTTAGGAAATTAGCTTTTATTAAATTATTTTGGAAATTTGGAGCTTCTTGGAACTGCCACTTACCTAATTGTCAAAATTGGGACTGGTTCTAAATTCTTGTATATCCTTTAGATCTTTTTCAAAATTCTTGTATCCGTTTTTTAGTCTCTTTTGAGAATTTTGTGTCATTGGTTTTTTACATTTTTTGTGTCATTTTTGTTACATATTGGTTTTTATTGAATTGTTTTAAATGTTTTTATTTGTCCCTATTGACTTTTTACAACATTTAGTTTAGCTAGCGTCTTTCTTTTTTGTTACACTTTGTTGAGCCTTTTGCCACCTATTTTAAGGAAATCATGAAAAGAGCCAGAGAGCCACTAAATAAAGAGCTTATTTAAATAAAAAAAAAATATTATTATTCCATAGAGAGCTAACGTGTAATTCTGAAAGCTCCCACAAATAGCAAGAAAAAGAGCATAAAGAAGCTTAAAAAAACCGCTCAAAGTGTGGAAAAGTGATATTGAGGAATTATTGTTGAAGTTTTCATTGTGTTTAGTGTTCCTCTTAAATAAAAAACTATTAAAAAACTAATAAATCAATTGTAAAAAAGTGCAAAACGATTGACAGTTTCAAAATTTTAATTATTTTTGGTAGTTGTCATGACCACATAGCAACCGTGAAAAAATTTGTAGTGATGAACTAAATTAATTTTTGGAAAGTAAAAACAAAAAATAATATAATAAAAATTTAATTATTTTAAAAAAGAAAAGAAAATATAAAAAATATATTTGTATTTAATAAGCCGCACAGCATCTCTGCCGCACTCAAAATGAGTACGAGCAGTGATTCGGGGGGGACAGATGATCCCCTCAAATCAAGCCAAAGAAGGAAGAAGAAAAATAAATTTTCTTGTTCCTCTTCAAAGGAAAATATAAAAGGGCCCACTGAAAAGGCCATAAAGGGCCCAATTGAAGAGGCCAAACCTCAAAATTTGCAGCTATCTCCACAGGAGAAGAACGTTGCCAGGACATCCAAGTCTGTCCGTGAAGAGCCTGGGGCAACAGCCCCAATATCCACGGCTATTGCTGCAGCATCAGTAGTTGCAGCTGTAGCCAATCCACTGGCGACGGCTTCATTCCTAGAAGAACGTCCTACGCTGAAGGAAGTTGTTGAAACGGCTTCGGCTTCAGCGCCAAAGCCAAGCGGTGTTGTGATGAGGCCACCGCTTTCTGCAGCGAAGGCAAATGCTTCGAATCAGCTGAAGCCACAGGCATCAGCAACAAGACCAGCAGCAGCACCACGATCCCCAGCAGTAAAGTTAGGGATCTCTTATGCTCAACAGGTAAGTGGCAGTTTCAATAAGGGTTCAGCCTTAGAAATTTTAGGTAAGGGCATCACTCCTCGTCCAGTCCCATTGGACGCAGGTAAGCCTCGGCCTAAGACCGGTGCGGGTCTTCAGGCTTTTTTCGACGGGTGGTGGCAGGATGAGAGCTACGGTATGCAGCTCGAGCACATCAATAGATGTCCTCAGAGCGCATACCTAAAAGCGATCTTCCAGGTCATCCCCCGTGAGCAGCTATTTTCCATGGGGATAATAGCTGGGGGAATGGTTGAGGTGTACACCACGACCCTCGAGAGTGCTTCCAAGCTTATGCTTGAGGGCATCGAGGTGGATGGTAGACACCTTGTGCCGTTCCCACTCAGGGAAAAGCCCACAAGAGTCATGTTTTCACGGGTCCCTATGCGAGCTTGCCATGAAGACCTCCTAAATTTCTTGGGAAGATTTGGGAAGGTTTATGGCAACGTTCGTTCCATTCCCTTAAAAATTGGGGACGAGGGTCTCGGGCGGGGTATCTTCGGTACTAGCCGGGAGGCGTCCGTCACTTCGAATAAGGGGTGCACGCTTCCAAAGGGCTTTTACCTGAGCTCGTCCGGCTCGAGGCACTGGATAGACGTTGGCACCGAAGCGAAATGCCATGCTTGCCATTTGGTAGGGCATTTTATTGCTGACTGCCCCAGGAGAACCGGGAAGAAGGCTGAACCGAGGGTTCCCTCGAAGGAAGCCACTACTACAGTAGTGGATCTGGAGAAGGAGCCTTCGGCCGGCACTCAACCTGCTATTTTGGAGCAGCCAGTGGTTAGGGTGCCTGAAGTTGTCCTAGAGGCAAAAGAAATTATGGCTATAAACGGCGCCACGTCGGCACGTGAAAACACGGCTACTTCTGACGAGGAGTCGAGTAGCCATCTAGGGAAAAAAAGGAGGACGAGAAGGAGGAAGACGAAGGTGGACCGGGTGATGCAGCCTCCTCCAGAGCCAGCAAAGCCAGTCGCATCAAAGCGGCCACACTCGGAGGAGGACGATAGTGGAGCTCGCGGTTCGAAGGTTATTGTGAGGGACGCGGAAGTGTCTCTCGAGCAGCTTTCGGACTTCGACATGACCGGTTTGGATGAGACTGGTCTCTCGAGCTTCAGTGGCTATGAGTCGTGTGGTAGCGCCATTTCGACTGGTAGCCAATTTGAGATCTCGAGGGGGATGGAATCCCTTCCTAGGGAGAAAATTCGCAGCATTCTTGGCCAACTCTTGTACAAGAAGAATTCAGGTAAAATCTGGAGTATTCTTGTACGGGAGCTGGAGAGGCCAGAGTTGTTACTTCCTCAACTTCTACTCCTACAACAGGAGTCGAAGAAAAAGGGGAAGTACAACGATGTAGCTCGCTTGGATCGTCTCCATAGGAGGGTGGAGGAGCTGATTCAGGAGCATGGCTTGGTCGATTCTTCTCGTCCGTAGACGTCGTACCATCATCGTTTGAGCTTCTTGTCTCTTTGAATGTGTAAGATAGGCTCTATTAACAGCGGGGGTTTAAGTGCTCATACAAGACTACACAGTACTATCGAACATGTCAAAATGTTCGATATAGACATTACACTTCTGCAGGAGACGAATTTCACTCAAGACACATATACACAACTTGAGCGCTATGCTTATCTACACACTGGCTATGCAATGTTTGCCACACCTGCGCCTCGCCGAGGCTCAGGGGTGGCAATCATTGTATCCAACAAATTTACACTATCGTCTCCTGTCTATACAGATATATTCCCAGGCTTCGCTTCTTCCTTGGATTTTGTCGTTCAAGACAAATATATCAAGGTAGTAAACGTGTACCTTCCTCATGACCAGGACATTACAAGACAAGTTGTTGATAGTGTTCAGTCCTGTCTGGTGAATTTTAGCGGCGAAACTGTCCTCGGAGGTGATTTCAACTGCACTCTGAATCCCTCAATGGATCGGCACTTTGGAGTTGAGTTCAACTCTGTCAATGCTACTCGATTGAGGAATTTTGTTGGTGTTTTCAGACTCATGTATATCTATCGCTGGATACATGCTACGACTAGATCATACACGAGGGTCTCGCGAAATATCCACGGAAGTCTCGTAGGCTCCAGAATTGATAGACTTTACGTCTCACCTGGAATACTAGAACATTTCGTTGGTGTCACTCATGAAGTGTGTTCGATTAGTGATCATCTTCTTGTAGTGGCGACCAGCACTCTAGTTGAAAGAAGAACTGCATACTGGATATTCAACAACTATTTGTTGAATTCCGAGCAGTTCATCAATGAGTTCACT
Source organism: Dioctria linearis (assembly GCA_963930735.1). Taxonomy (NCBI): domain Eukaryota; kingdom Metazoa; phylum Arthropoda; class Insecta; order Diptera; family Asilidae; genus Dioctria; species Dioctria linearis. Next base: position 253,004,075 of record OZ005740.1, on the reverse strand, counting down.
GAATTCTGGCACGATTGGCAAGAGAGGAAAGTTGACTTTCCTTTTCTTAGTCAATGGTGGGATGTTGGAAAGCTCCAGATTCGGTCTTTTATCGAGACGAGTTTCAATCGAAGTGGCTATCAAGCTTCTAGCTTGTCGGCCGAGGTCTCTCGGGTGGCAGCTCTTCTCCCAAATCAGCCGGGGTTGATTCTTTATTTCAATGGAATAAAAAAACGCTTGGCGACACAGACTTACAAGCACAGCTTGGAGTTTGTGCTGCGCGGCCAATCGCGCTGGCTGAGAGAAGGCGATTCTCCAACTGAGTACTTCTTTCAGGCGACTAGACGTCGTACTGCTTCTTGTGACGTCGAATCGATAATTGATGAATCTGGACAAGTCCTCAACGGACAACAGCTATCAGAATATATTCGAGACTACTACAGTAGTCTCTACTCTGAATCGACGTCGACAACATCCTCGACCACTCATGAATTTCTTGAGAATATTCCCACTTTCTCTGGAGACAGTAAGGAGCTCCTGGATACAGTAATCACATTGGAGGATATGATTGCTGCGACAAAGGATCTAAGGCGACACACTTCACCTGGTTATGACGGCTTGACTCCAGAATTCTTCATACGTTTCAGGGATTTATTAATTCCTGACCTTTTGGAAGTCTTCAATTCGGCGGTTGAGACACATTCAGACTTTCCTTCTAGTTGGAGGAGATCTGTTATGCGCTTGATTCCAAAGAAGGGAGATTTGCAGAGGATGGGGAACTGGAGGCCAGTAACCCTATGCAATGTAGACTACAAAATCGTCTGCAAAGCATTAGGGGCGATACTCCGCTCAGTGATTGCTTCGGTAATACACCCGGAACAGTCCTATTGTGTACCTGGTCGTAGTATCTACGACAACATCGCGGTAGCCAAGCATTTGTTTGCCTACCATGAGCAGACAGGTACACAAATGGCCATGATTTCACTTGACCAGCAAAAGGCTTTTGATAGTGTCTCGCACGAGTATCTTTTGACTGCTCTCGAGGCATTAGGGTTTCCGCCCAGGTGGCTCGATATCGTCGGGAAACTGTATAGAGATTCAGCGATTTTGATTAAGCATCAAGGACAAGTTCTGGCTCCTATCTCGTTTCATCGAGGTATCAGACAGGGCTGTCCATTGTCAGGTATGCTTTATGATCTTTCGTTGGAGCCGCTACTGGTGAATCTTCGTCGAATGCTCGGACAGTATGCGGTTCATCTGCCATATGCCAATGTGAGGCCTCTTATGTTGGCGTATGCGGATGATCTGTCTATTTTCGTGACAAGAGATGAAGCTTTTCCGGTCGCTCGTGCTGTTTTCGAACAGTTCGAACGTATAGCGGGCGCTAAAATCAACCTTAGTAAGAGTCAAGGCTTGTGGTGTGGAAGGTGGAGAGATCGTACAGATACTCCACTGAACATCCAATGGACTAATACTTGCCTGAAGTATTTAGGTGTGTATATCGGACACGAGAGTAAATCAAATAATAGCCGCATCGCTCTTGAGAAACTCTCTAGAGCTGTAAACTCATGGCGTAGTCGACTGTTTCCATTATCCTTAATGGGTAGGTCAGTCGTGATAAACTATTTGATTACCTCGTCCATCGTTCATCTGCTAAAGTCTGAGACGTTTGATGAAGGCTTCGTAAGTCTTCTTCAAGCAAAAGCGATAGACGCCTTTTGGTGCGGAAGACGATGGGTTGCTGAAAGCACGCTCTGTCTGCCAGTCAAGATAGGTGGATTAGGTCTCACTAACTTGGTTGTGAAATCAAGGTGTCTCCAAGTGCGTGCATTCCAACGAGTGTTCTGCCAGAGAGACAGCTTCATTTCTCAACTGTGGGTGAATGTACTGGGAGGGATCGGCATAGGGGAGTATTACTACCTACTCTCTGTTCGACCACCTTATCCTCGTGACTGGCCACAGGATCTAATATCAACGATTCAGACCTGGGGCAGAATCAGGCCAGCATTTTACCTTCAGTGGAATGCTCTACGGTACACGCAATTCGCGTCGATTCCAATCAGGTTTAATCCTGAATTAATAGATTCAGTGTTCAGTAATGCTCGGGGTTTTAAAGCTGACACGCATACACTGACGGTTCTCGGAGATATTATTGATATCTCTGGAAACTGTCGAATAAACACTAACACTGCACAACTACACGACCTGGCTGCTTCTGCGCGGGAGAGATTTCGCCAACTTGGGACCAGTGACCCTGGCACTAAGTTGGAAGATGCTTTCGTTCTGAACAGACCACCACACACCTTTCAGCACACTTACAACACGTGTGCTCCGTGACGTGCTTATGTCAATAAGACCTCCGGAGTATACAGGATACAACAGATGGCGAACACACCTCGGGGTGAATATGGGCGTGATGGGAGGGATAACTTGCAGAGTAGTCTACAGTTATCCTTCTAGTTACAAAGATGCTGATGTAGCATTCAAATTGCTGCATCACAGTCTTATGCACCCTAATCAGTTGTCACATGTTGACCGCCGAGTTCAAAGGATTTGCACAGTTTGTGGTGGTGAGGGCACCCTGTTTCACAGGTTCTTTACTTGCCCGGCCTTGCAAGATCTAATGGATCTCGTGCGCGATATGTGTCAGTTGATCCACCCGAATTTCAGCATTACTAGAACATCGTTTCTATGGGGGCCAAAGGTTTGTAGTCGGGTGAATTGTCTGATTAGCTTTGTGTTGACACTGGCCAAATCTACAATTCACTTGTACTACATGAGAGTCGAAGATGGGAATCAGAACACTGACCCACAACACCACGCACACGCACTTAAGCGCCACTTCGTTGACAGATTGAAGAGACGTTTACGTCTTGAATATCTGGCAACGAACGCTGACACATTCAACTGCACATGGCAGCCACTATCGTCGGTGCAGGACAGAGCTCTTGTCTTTCACTGGTGATAGCAGGCCACAGCATTTTCAACACTAGTCCACGGGGCTTCTCCCCTCTTAGGAATCGTTGCACGTGCTGTGGGAAAGACAAGCACTCTGTTAGAGATGCTAAGCTGGAGGGATGATGAGGGCAGTTTGTAGAGGTCTACGATACTACAGGCGGCCCTCGCGGGACTCTATAACGGTACCGGCTAAATTTTTACGTTCGTTCGGTCATTTATCTTTGATTCGGTTTCGGTCTCGGTGCTAAATTACAAAATTTTTTGTTGAAAATTCGTTCGTTTAGGTAAATATTTTTATTAGATTATTTTGGAAATTGAAGCTTCTTGGAACTGCCACTTACCCAATTGTCAAAATTGGGACAAGTAATAAATTTTTTGTTTTCTCATATTTTAGGCATTTTTCAAAATTTTTGTTATCCGTTATATACAGTCTCTTTTGAGAACATTGCTCTAGTTTGTGCTTTTTTGTGCCTTTAAATGTTAGTTTATCTTGTTGTCCTATTGACTTATATATTGTTATTTTTTATATTAGTCAGTTAGAGCCTTTTCTCATTTTTACAGAGCCACTTTTTGTTTGTTTTTTAATTTTAAGAGTCAATTTATAACGTTTAATAAAGATCTTATATACATAAAAAAAATTATTATTATCGCTATAGGTTAACAAACGAAAGGATAATCCAATTTGTACTGTTTGATTATCAGGAAGATTTAATGCGAAATCTAAGTTACTAATGTTTTCCCTTGTAAGATTAACAGATAGCGGTATTGGTTGGCTATGACAGAGCGATGTAATCAATAAAATTCCAAAAAATTTAATAACACACATTTTGATATATGATTCTGCTGCAAAGTTGTTCAGTCTTAATGGTCAGAGTCTTCTTAGACAAATAATAAATTTTCCAGATATGACTCTCTTTATATAGTTTTTCCTCCCGATATTACCGTGAAATTTCATCGCCATCTACCAACTAAAGTCTTAAAAGCTTGACCGAATTTAATCCTTTATGTAACCTTCTTGTTCAAGCAATTTTCGAACATCTTCACCTTTTCTGTCTAGTTTTGTACGATACTCAACCATCTCCATTCTTTTAATCTTTCTATTTCTTCGTCATGACGCTCTTTTACCCTTTCTATTTCTTCTTTTTTCAAACCCGTTTCTTTTAACTTCTCTATTTCTTTTTTATGGCGATCTTGCAACCTTTTTATTTCTTCTTTCAAACTAAGATTTTGGTTATCACTACGATGTGAAGGATTTTCGTTATCTTTTTTTGCGAACTTCTCTCCATATTTCTAATCATCTTCATCGCCGAAAGGGCAATTTGAGGGAAAATGATTCATATTTCTGTAGCTCGTTACGCTGTCATATGTTTCCCCAACAACAGTAACATCTCCTCCGCTTGATTCAAACTTTACATGTTGAAGTGGTTTAAAATAAAAATTAGTATTTAATGTTGCAGGAAATGATTCGCCTTTTCTTTGAGAAAAAATCAAACAAGTGCTTCCGTTCTCAGGTGTTACGTAAAAATTGGGTATTTCTCCAATTACGTTGGTATTCACTATTTTAAAAGTTGACCACCCGCCTTCACAAATACAAAATTTATACTTATCTCTTATGATCTCAGACCAAAACATAGCTTTTTTCTGATTAGGAATATTCGTTGCGTTCTGATTGCCTCTTATTGATTCAATAAATACCTCTCGCTACACAACGCTCTATTTATACAATAATTGTGGTTGCAATAAAACAATTTCACTTGCTATGATAAGATTAAACGTGAAAGTATCCTGCGAATTGTTGACAAAGCATATTATTCGAATGAATTTGCGATAATTTTGCCTATGATATCTTATTTAAAATTGCATTTTAGCAAATTATCTTAACCTTGACATTGCATTCCAGCCAGATCAAAAATTCCTTCATTCTCTACTGTTATCAACATCTATTTTCACGCTAATAAAACACAATTTTTTCTACTCATATCAGCTATCAGCTGCTCGTAATACTTTTACGCTAGCCCAAACAAAAAACTCTTATCTCGACTGCTCCTGGGTACTACCGCCGGTCATTCACATTTCTAGAACTTTTTCTGTGCGCACTTATCTCCCTGCTCATTCCCACCGGCCATTCACAATTTTTGAACTTTTTCTTTGCGCACAACGCACAGTGATTTAGAAACCCCATGTTTACACTACTATCGCTCTAATAATGCAAGCACGTCAAGATCATCAAAGATCGATGCACCCATGATCGTGCGTTTCTCTGGCCACGCTGAGCGACGTGCATTCATCACGGCATTCAAACAAGCGAGCGGCATTAAACTAAATCAACAAACAGGCTTCTCTTCTGATTTGCTAAATGGCAGTAAAATATCTTAACCCTGTTGTCATCAAGATGAGACAACAGAGAAATCAACCACAAGGTAACTCCGAAATTTCATCAGAGGGAATTCCTTTAGAAGAGCGAACTCCTGCTCCCCAACCCAGTTTAAGGCGAACTAGGAGCCTCGCTAAAACCAAATCAGTCCAAATCGTTTAGAAATGCGAAACTGACACTGTCAAAATGGACCACTTGGTCAAGTTAAAACAGTTTTATAACAAAAGTAGACCTGGTATAATATGTACAACGATATACATAGAAAAATGTTAACCTAAAAAATAAAATATACTAAAATATGGAACAGGCGGAAAGTCCTAAAGCACATTAAAACTAAATCTCCATAAAAGATAGAAAGAAAAAAAAATGAATTAAAATAAAAAGATATTATATGAAGTTAGGAATAAAATAACTAAGGATAAAGTACCCAAAAATGCATATTTAACAATAAAATTAAATGTATTAGATTCATAAATAGATAAATAGAAAAAGAAGAAGTTTTACTAAGGTACTAATAGTAACAGAAATAACAAATAAATAATAATAATAACTAGTAATAGTGACAATACTAACTTAAAAATTTAGAATGCATTAAATAATAAGTTAAACTTAAAAGGAATGAATGAAAAAGAATTTTTTTTTTATATATACATATGTATATATTAGAACATTAAGAACAATGTCAAACACATACCAATATAAATAATACATAAATATAAAAAAAAAACCTAATACCAGGCTACTACTCCTATCATTATAATAACGAAAAAAAAAGATTTAACAAAACAAAAAAAAATTATTGTATACATATAGACAATTACCTAAGGTAAACAGATAAAGGCAAGAATCTTTCAAAATAAGAACAAAACAAAAACTGAATGTAAAGCCTCACCGAACCGACCAAGACCCGAGCCGCAAAAATTGCAACCACAACAACTTCCCATGAGAATTATTCCTCTTTCTCTTTTTCTCAGGGGGAAGATTATTATGTACGTAAGACATACCTGAAAAATGGGTACGCAAAAAGAAACTCTGGAAACAAATACCCTGAAAAGGAAAAAAGGGGAGAAGATAAAGAGAGAAAAGATTAATATTTTGGAACCATTTTTATTATTTTTTTTACTCTGTATTTTTTTTTATTTATTATTATTACAAGAAGGAGGAAAGAAAAGACAAAAAAATATATTTTTTTTCCTTCAGGAAACCATCTCACTGCCACTCAAGGTCCCAGTCATCTCCAGCCACAGCCTCAACTCCGAGAGGGGGAGGGGTGACCATCAGCGGCCGGATGATCGCGGTAATAGCCGGCTCAAACACCGGGTGGCAGCAGGCACATAGACCATGTCGTCCATATATATTTAGGGCACCGCCCTAAAGAAGAAGACAAAAATGGGATAGGTGTCGGGAATTCAAAGAAATTTTTCAATAACACTCACCTCTGACAACCCAAGCCTGGCCCTGGTGCGGATATAAGGGCAAGTCCATAGTATAAGTATGGCCGGCTACGGCGACCTCGCCCCACACGGTGAAGGGCCGCTCCCCGCGCCTTAACAAAACTAGCCGGATCGGGCCTCGCTATCCGGGAAAAGAGGTGCATTACGTAAATGGAGCTGGCCACGGAAGTAAGACCCGGGGGGCTATGCTGGGGCTTGTTGTTCAAGCGTAGTGAAAACAACATTATAAAGCAACTCGGCAACTGTCACGGATGAGGAAGAAAACTCGAGTGAACCTCAATCAAAAAGTTTTCTTCCATCCAGGCCATCGCAATTCCTGAGATGGTAATCCGACACCTATGATAAGAAATTCAGAGCCGTAGCTAAACAAAATAGTTTTGTTTATACCACCAATACTAAAAGTTTTCCTTGCGGTTGTTTTCTTCTTCTCAAGAGTCATTCCTCTCCCAAAAATGACTCTCGTTCCGTTTGGCGGGGGAGGAATGTTACATGCCTAAAACAAATACCTAATTATAAATAAAAAACATTAAAATATTTCGTCCATAAAATTTTCACATAAGCTAACCATGCTTAAAACATGGTTAGCTTATCAATTCAATCAGTACATACATACATACGTACATACATATCACAAAAAAGCTTTCGCGATAAGAAGTGCGCGCCGCGAAAATACATTATATGTATACGCGCGTCGCAATTTTAATCGTCGTGGCAGTGGCTGATGTTTATCAAAGCATCAAATTTCAAGCCTCCGTCCAACGAAAGATATGCTGGACTTGTTTAATCAAGTCCAGAATAAATGAAAAAATTTCTCAGGGTAAAAATGCAACTATACATTTTCTACCCTGAACGAGAGCTCTTGATCGCGACGAAAGTGATCAAGAGCCGAGTTGGTTTTTAAATTCTCACTACGGCGGATCGCGAGTTATGATTTAAATTTTCTACGCGGCGGTAGCGCAAAAAGTTGAAGTCGGTTTTAAAAAAAAAAGCGAGAGGCGTTGGTGTTGGCTCCAAAAGTCGTGCGCGGTATAAAATTAATGAATTATTAGAAAAAAAGTAATTAAAGAAAGTTCTGCCATTACATAAAAAAAAAGAGGAAAACGGAAGTTTTTATATAGTTTTATACAGTTTTTTTTAATTAAACAAAGTTTTGTTAGTTCGTAAAAATACAGGAATGTTTTGGAAAAAAAATATAGTTTAAAGAATAAAAGAAAAACAAAATGTATACAAAGTGTGGTGTTTAATTAATTAAAAAGTAAAACCCAGACCAAAATAAGGAATACAAGCCACGTTGAGAGGAGGCAAAGCTGTGAGTACTACCAGAAGTTTTTAAAATATAACACATATATACACACATATATATGTATATATATATATATATATCAAATATTTATATTTTTTCTCTTGGGAGTAGAAAAGAAAGTTTTATATAATTTTTATTTTTCGAATTTCAAAAATGTGCAGAAGGGAAAAGGAAAGGAAAATGTATTCGAAAAGGAAAAAAAAGGAAAAAAAGCAAATTAAGATCAGTCTTCCAACCAATATCGCTCTCCTGGCCGTGTTTACTAATTCGTGGCGAAAAAAGCTGGAAAAGTCTATCTATAAAATCTTGCAAATAATTCTATTAAATTAATTCACCTCAATGTTTTTAAATGTACTTTACTAGCAAAAAATTAAAGCTGTTATCAGAGCTGTTTTAAATCTGTTAATCTGTAATCAGAGCTGTTTGAAAAGCTGTTAAGCTGTTATCAGACCTGTTTAAAAAGCTGTTAAGCTGTTATCAGACCTGTTTAAAAGCTGTTAAGCTGTTATCAGACCTATTTGAAAAGCTGTTAAGCTGTTAGCAGACCTGTTTAAAAAGCTGTTAAGCTGTTATCAGAGCTGGTTGAAAAGTTGTTAAGCAGTTATAAGAGCTGTTAACTGACCTGTTCGAAATGCGATTAAGCTGTAATCTGACCCGTTCGAGAAGCTGTTAAGCAGTTATCAGACCTATTTTGAAAAGCAATATGGAATCCCCTGTGACGTCCTTGATTATAGGGAATCAAGGTTGTAGCCTCCAGGACACACTGCCGGATGACGGCCAAAGACCTGACGCCCTTCCGGTTTCAAAGGTGATGTCGGGGTCAAGGTCGAGCCCACGTGTAAACGTTTTTTCTCTAGCCACCCTAGCATTCTGGGTAAAACGCTCAACCTCCCGATTAGGAGCTCGCTTTAGTGGGCAAATATTATTCGGGAGCTCTGGACTTAGTAGGGAAATTGAATAATGTATCAAATTTGTAAAACAGCTCTGATAATAGCATAACAGCTTTTAAACAGCTCTGATAACAGCTTAACAGCTTTTCAAACAGCTCTGATTACAGATTAACAGATTTAAAACAGCTCTGATAACAGCTTTAATTTTTTGCTAGTAAAGTACATTTAAAAACATTGAGGTGAATTAATTTAATAGAAATATTTGCAAGATTTTATAGATGGACTTTTCCAGCTTTTTTCGCCACGAATTAGTAAACAATTTTTCATAAAACCTAAACCTTTTCACCAAGGTATGCTAGTAGTTCCGGCTAATGCCGCTAGGTAACCTTACTCGAGAAATATCGAAATCCTATGCTATTTCTCTATGCTGGCTGTAAGTGATATCGTATCCCCGAACCCGAGATGAACAACATAGGTAGTACCAGCAAATGCCACCAGGGGACCTTGCTCAAGAAATGGTGTTTGGACTCGAAATTGTTTATATTTTCGGCCACAAACTCATACTGATCCATCCGTTACATCATCTCTTGCCCAAGCCCAGCTTACAAGGTGCTCATAACATTTTGACTCGACTTTCTTAATATTTTAATATAATATTAAAAAGTTATAGCATTCTTGAATTTGCTCATCGAGAAAAATGTTATTATATTCTCTTATAAGCTCCTCAATATTCATCTCAACAGTCTCACATTTAAGAAGACACTAACCACTAACCAAATTCTCATGCAATTCATTTTGGGTAAAGCTATAGCCTATATCTATACAGTATAAGGTCATCCTATTCTAGGTTCCTGGACATAATACGTCCCAAGCCATGAAACAGAAATCTGTTTGTGTGCATTGAGAGTCCTCTTTCTAAAATATTTTATATTGATACTTATAGAAAACTGCCAAACATTGAATTTATATATGGTATAGAGCCTAACTTACTATCCATACAGGAAAATAGTCTTCTAGTAATTTACAGCTTAGTTCCTTACCTTCCCAAAGGCTACACTATACCTTACTTAACAAAATAATAAAATAGTTTTGATTAAAATGTAACATTACCATATTACGCCCACTAACTCCCAGCTGAATGTGTGTCTATTTGCAGCCGGAGCCCGAATCTGTAGGCAGCTACATTCGATATCATCAGCCCAAGGTACAGCGCCATATACAATGATTACTCAACAGAGAGTTCTTGATTGAGGAATCGTAGTCATTTGGTTAAGATAAATTTTTTTAAATAATTTTGTTAAGAAAGGTATAAACAATTTATTTTGGTTCGGAAGATAAGAAAGTACGCTTAGGATTATCAAAACACCACATTTCGGTATGAATAGTAGTTAGATCAGTAAAGCGACCTCACCCTGCCGCTAATAGTCCCGTTGAACAACAAGCCTGATAATTCCAGGTAACCATATATAAAGCAGACAACCAAGCTCCAAGCTGGCATGTATATGATCAAGTCCAAATCAAACATGTGTGCTAGAGAGAGAAAGATGTTTTGAGGGAGCGAGATGGTTTCAAAGTACGGTATTCACTAAAGCATGCCTACAAAAGTAGCCTAGGCTTGAATTATTAGTAATATGAATTACATCATATTGAATAATAAAAAGGGAATAATGTGAAAATAGTTGTTTTAATTAGTCGTGATAATGAAGGACAAGTTTAGTACTGCTGCTCCGCAAGTTTATATGATTGATTATGAACCCAGAAAAGGACCATGGGAGACATATGCTCTGGATCGCTTTCGCTTCCAAGATAGGATTAATAGAACTTCAGATGTATTGTTACCAATTTTGGATATGAAGCACAGAGAAAAAGTTTATAATTTAAGATTTAATGATGCGAATAAATAAAAAACAATTTTTCATACAACTAATGACTTTTCAATACACACTCCTAGATACAAAAACCATTGTTTACTTTACTTGACGGTATCAAATTACCAGCCACCTGTCCACCGAGGCTTTAATTTCCACTACTTCTTACAAGCAGCCGTGATCTATTTTTAGATATCATGATCACTCTCGGCTTTTTAATCCGCAGTTGTTTTTTTTCAGCAAAAGAAATTTTCAATTATAACTACTCATCTAAGACAACATATCAGTTGTTTTTTTTTTCAGCTATTGAGAATCTTTCATAAATTTGTTTACTTTACTCGGCTCTGTGAGAGTTTTGTTTACATTATTCGACTGCGAATTTGTTTACATTATTCGGCGGTACGAATTGTTTATGCAATGAATAAAACTAGAAGCATTACACCTGAAGATCAAAAATTAGGCTATTTCATACCTAGGTCATCATATCTACCTACGTTAGTTGTTGTTGTTGTTGTTGTTAATTTAATAACATGGTACTGAATATCGCCTGGTAGAGAATCTTTTAGTATGACGTGTGTGTGTGTGTGTGTGTGTGTGTGTGTGTGTGTGTGTGTGTGTGTGTGTGTGTGTGTGTGTGTGTGTGTGTGTGTGTGTGTGTGTGTGTGTGTGTGTGTGTGTGTGTGTGTGTGTGTGTGTGTGTGTGTGTGTGTGTGTGTGTGTGTGTGTGTGTGTGTGTGTGTGTGTGTGTGTGTGTGTGTGTGTGTGTGTGTGTGTGTGTGTGTGTGTGTGTGTGTGTGTGTGTGTGTGTGTGTGTGTGTGTGTGTGTGTGTGTGTGTGTGTGTGTGTGTGTGTGTGTGTGTGTGTGTGTGTGTGTGTGTGTGTGTGTGTGTGTGTGTGTGTGTGTGTGTGTGTGTGTGTGTGTGTGTGTGTGTGTGTGTGTGTGTGTGTGTGTGTGTGTGTGTGTGTGTGTGTGTGTGTGTGTGTGTGTGTGTGTGTGTGTGTGTGTGTGTGTGTGTGTGTGTGTGTGTGTGTGTGTGTGTGTGTGTGTGTGTGTGTGTGTGTGTGTGTGTGTGTGTGTGTGTGTGTGTGTGTGTGTGTGTGTGTGTGTGTGTGTGTGTGTGTGTGTGTGTGTGTGTGTGTGTGTGTGTGTGTGTGTGTGTGTGTGTGTGTGTGTGTGTGTGTGTGTGTGTGTGTGTGTGTGTGTGTGTGTGTGTGTGTGTGTGTGTGTGTGTGTGTGTGTGTGTGTGTGTGTGTGTGTGTGTGTGTGTGTGTGTGTGTGTGTGTGTGTGTGTGTGTGTGTGTGTGTGTGTGTGTGTGTGTGTGTGTGTGTGTGTGTGTGTGTGTGTGTGTGTGTGTGTGTGTGTGTGTGTGTGTGTGTGTGTGTGTGTGTGTGTGTGTGTGTGTGTGTGTGTGTGTGTGTGTGTGTGTGTGTGTGTGTGTGTGTGTGTGTGTGTGTGTGTGTGTGTGTGTGTGTGTGTGTGTGTGTGTGTGTGTGTGTGTGTGTGTGTGTGTGTGTGTGTGTGTGTGTGTGTGTGTGTGTGTGTGTGTGTGTGTGTGTGTGTGTGTGTGTGTGTGTGTGTGTGTGTGTGTGTGTGTGTGTGTGTGTGTGTGTGTGTGTGTGTGTGTGTGTGTGTGTGTGTGTGTGTGTGTGTGTGTGTGTGTGTGTGTGTGTGTGTGTGTGTGTGTGTGTAGGTCAATGACATCAGAGTCAGGGGTCAAGGGTCAAAGGTCAAAGGTCAATGACCTCAGGGTCGGTGACGTATCGGCCTGAAGACGGACATATCCAAGTCAACATACCTACCTACATTGGTTGTTGTAGTATCCTCCTGCCACCAAGTAGCCCAGCCCAACATACCACAGGCACTCATACTAAAGTAAACAGCTAAAACCAAATTCAAGCTGACAAGTATACAGCCCCGATATAAATTCGGTTAGGGTATTTCACATCATTACTTAATACACATTCTACCCAAGCCTTGGTACAGGTAACAATAGCCCAGTCCAAGACACCTCAGGCAGTCCTAGTCATAGTATTATATATTGCCACTAAAGCTCTCCAGCCAACCCCCAGCACCCAGACACAGGAGGGGGGGGGGCACCTCAAGGTCAAATTGTAGCTCCAAGGACCAGATAAAACTTAACCAGCAACCTCCACCAATACAGATTCCCACCACTTCACAAATATTTATAGCTACGATCTCTGAGATGAAAAATAAGCGAGCTCCAGAAACAAAATCAAAGACCTATGCTATTTTCCTATGCTGGAGAGTGCTAAGAGTGATCTCGTATCCCAAATTGAACTCGTATCCCCAAAACTCGAGATGAAAAACTTAATGTCAACTTATAGGCTACGAGTCCGAGATGAAAAATAAGCGAACTCCACCAACAAGATCGAAATCCTATGCTATTTCCCTATGCTGGAGAGTGCTGAAAGTGATCTCGTATCCCCAAAATGATCTCGTATCCCCAAAATTCGAGATGAAGAATAAGCGAACTCCAGCAACAAAATTGAAATCCTATGCTATTTCCTATGCTGGAGAGTGCTGAAAGTGATCTCGTATCCCCAAAGTGAATCTCGTATCCCAACATCCAAGACTCAATGGTGCACCCAAGACACAGTGGTGCATCAAAGGCACAATGGTGTATCCAAGGCACAAACCACACATCCCAGTAGTACCGATTAATCCCGCTAGGGCGCCGTCGAGACTCAATGAAACCAAAAGCCTACATTTAGGCGCAACACATATCTATTTAAGAAAACCGTAGTATGGGAGCATGCTGGTAGTACCGGCTAATGCCGCTAGGGTGCAGTCAAGATCAAATGATACATCTCGGTAGTACCGATTAATCCCGCTAGGGCGCAGTCGAGACTCAATGAAACCAAAAGCCTACATTTAGGCGCAACACACGGTGCATCCAAGGAGCAATGATGTATCCAAGACACAAACCAATACAACCAAGACACAGCCCTACATTTAGCACGGGCTCAAACCACCTAGCGACGGTGGCGCCATCTGTGGAGAAACCCTGAAAGCTAAAAATTTGTCGCAGAACCCGCATAGCTTATCTACTTAAGATATATAGAAAGAGGGAGGAATCACAATATAATATTACAACTATTTTATAAATATATGTAGGTGTGATATAATTAAAAGAATTTTCTACCTTATTTTTGTTACGTCTGTGGTGAAAGTTTTTTTTTTTGAGATGTTGCTGTTGTTATAGATGAATTGATTTGTTGATGTTGGTTCTAAAGCTGGTGAAGAGACGTGTGTTGTGCAATTTTGCTGTTACGTCACCCGTCCGGGGCGACGTTTTCTCGTTGTCGTCCTTGTGGGACTCGTCTGGGTGAGGCAGGGATGAAGCCTTCTTGGGTCCACCGTTGAGCGCTATGGCGCTTAACTTTTAATGCCTCTAAATACCTCCTGGGACCGGGCTAAAATTTTTTTTTTTATTTATTTTTAAAAAAAACGAGCACTGATTTTTTTTAAATACCGCTGCTACCAGTTGTTGTATTTTAGACCTCACGCTCGTGCTCCCCGAAACGTTCAGAAAGAAGCGATTGGCGAGGATGTGCGGATCAAACAACAGATAAAAATAAAGTCACTATTTACTGGTTTTAATTCCTTTATTTTGTATAAGTTTTTTGTTTAAGTATGTCTAAATTCTCTTACTATCTTTTATTAAATTCACAATATTTATTATTAAATTCACTTTCCAATTCTTATATTTTTTTCACCTTCCTTACTTTATCGAAAACTTCCGTACTTTTTTGAAAACTTTCGCATTCCCGGATAAATCGTCGGTAGCTTTTTTGAATGAACTTTCTTGGACCGTGTAAAAAACAAATCAACTCCTTACTTTCGACGGACTAAAAAATGACTGCCTTTGACGGTGTTAAAAAATCAACTCCTCGAGGTTTGGGCTTGCTGCCCTCAGGTACCCGTGAAAAGCTTCAAGCTTTTTTCTTTTTATTAATTTCTCACGACGATTTTAAATTCGTACGTGAGGAAAATGCAAATTATCGATGCATATGCATCGTGAAGAAAATGCAACCCGATATGCACTTGTGTGCCCGTCTTAAAATATTACTTTTAAGCGGGCGAGAATAATTGTATGTACATACAATAAGATTGGAGCAATTGAATAATGTACGTAGGTACAGTGTATATTGCACATACAGAGAAGCAAATAAAGAATAAACTGTATGTAGGTAAGTATGCAGTGCATATCGTGGGAGCGGAATGCATGCTAGATAACAAAATGCAATTTATGCTTAAATTGCACTTTGTCGCAGCATTGAAATGCATTTTTAAATGCATTTGAAATTTTGCATGAAATTTTTAATGTAAATTAATTTTCAGGGTCATTTCTGTGATTCATCAATATATTGTATGTGACAATATATTGATGTATAGACCTTATGGTTGTGATTCGGACTTAGGTACCTGAGTCACAACAGAATACAAAGTCGAATACATGGATCAAATCAACAACTACATTACGACATTAATTTACTTATACCTTAGACGAAATTGAACAATATTCTCGAGCAAAAACATGGAAGCATTAAAAAATATTAAAATGGTAGTCTCCTTCTACCAAGATCAAATCCTTATTGCAGTACTGATTCCGCAAATCTCGAAGACCAATTGCACCAGAATTTTAATCGAACCCACTCCTAATAAGCAATACAAATCACTGTACCTACACGATAACGAAATTTTGACAGTCATTAAGAAACTTGCTTTATTATATTTCAATTCAATTCACATAAACGTCCCGTCAGCACTATCCCAGCCGCGACAGATAAGTTTGCGCTTCTTCAAGAGTGAATGATAAAAGAGCTGTTTCAAAAAGTTAGTTTTCACTGAGGTTCTGTCGCGGAAATCTTCGCTGTATTTTTGTAGAAGGAATATTTGTAAAGAAAGGGAGGAAATTAAATAAACATCTTGTAACAGTCCTCACAGTGTTATTGTTATTTATTTTTCCATTCGTCATAATTTTTTCTTGAGTCGCGTTGGAAGAAACCATAAGTATTAGACTCTTGAAATAAGAACGCTGAAAGTCTCACTAGTATGGTGGAGACAAATGGGAGACCGGCAGAAAGCATTTTGTAAACAAATTCAAACATAAATTTATCTTAAAACTTTTGGAAACAAAGGCGAAATTCCACTAATAATTAAAAAAAAAAGTTATAATATATCTAATCAATAAATGGCCAGTTAATTCAGAAATTTATCAGTATATTGGTAAACATTTCGTTCCCTTATTGCCTGATAGATTTTATTTCAGTCTTGTAGTCTAACTGATAATTTCATCACAAACATATCACCCAAAAAAGATGCTCTGACATTCATATAAAACCACCAAAAATCTAGACTCAGCAACTATGCACACGTGCTATATTAAACAATTCCTCACTGGCACTGGATATGGAAAATGAAAAAGCTTCGAAATATGAAAACTCTGTCTACAACACTGGTATGTACAAAAACCATTTGCATGTAAGCACTTTTCCAAATTTTCTCGAAACTCATAATGTCTTAAAAGAATTAGTTAACGTATTACTTCATTAATTATTTATTATATATCGGTTGAATAGACCTTATTTACGAACCCCACAAGAGCCGATGGTTTAGGTATCTATGTATCTACCACAGCCGTTTTCTTTTCTAACCTCAACCATTCATCAAACATTCGTGTTTAAGGCCTACACATCCCTTTCACATGAATAAAATCAAAATATCAGATACAATGATTCTCTACTATAAATATTTAATCTTGAGTATTAAATCATTTCAGATTCCAACAAGTAAAAAAGCTAGAATTGGTCTATAAGACCAATCCTAATGATACCCTGGATGAATGCCCGTATGTAAATTCGTATGATCACCCATCTGTGCAAGTTTAATTTGTTTTAAGTGGTTTTTCGCATATATTTCTAGAACGATAGATTGCACAGTAAAAATGGTTATAACAAATTTCATAGGAGCTGTTCCGGAGCCCTTCGGAATAATTACCGCTCCTGGACCGCTCTGGACCTGAAAAAAGTACTTTTATATAGCAATACCAAGAGGGGATTGCCAGATTTAGTCCATTTTTGAAACCTTATTTACTATTGCTATGAAAACATAATGCACAAAATATCAGATCTCTACGTCGACACGTTGTAAGGCACTGTCCACATATATAGTAAGAAACAAAATTTTTCTATGGCAACCCAACGAAGGAGTTACCCGAATTGTCCCATTTTCGAACTTAAAAACTTATTTTTGTTAAAAAAAAAGACCGTGTGCAAAATTTCAGTTGCCTAAGTGAACGCGCTCTCGAGTTACCGTGAGGATGGACAGACGGACGGACGGACGGACGGACGGACGGACAGACGGACGGACATGCAAAAATCAAAATAACTTTTAATATTATGTGTGCGTTACAAACGAAATGACAAACTTAGTATACCCATGAATTCATTTAGGATAAGAGCGGACTTACAATAATGCACTTTATTGAACGAAACTGATTCAAATTCAGAACTCTTCCTTTCAGCTGATTCTGGAGGTCCATGTCCCGGAATGTATTAACGACTAGGAAAATTATTTGCAAACTGAAACATATTATGGAGGTGTGCAACGTTTTAACTAATGAAAAAAACTTGTAGACACCAGTCGGGAAATATATTTTTATTCTTATTAGTATTTATGTAATTACTATTGTCATCTGATTTTACTGAGATCAAAAAAAATTCCAGAGATTTATCTCAACATTATTCTGTAGGTACACTATCGAAAAACGCAAAGCTATTAAATACACATAACTTTTTAAATGGACTGATCTATTTATATTGGAAGAAAATTATAATTAGCGCACCAAATTTTTTCCAGCCCCATTTTGTTTGAACATAACATAGATAGAATTATTTGGAATTTTAAATCATCCCAGCAAAATTACTGATGTTGTCCTCTTTTTTAATTTTCATGGCACTTTACTTACAAACAGAATTGTTTTCTATACTGCTTAGAAACCTTCGCGGAACTTTATATTTCAATTACAAAAAAAAAATCTGCCATTATTCCAATAAACTAGAAATTATTGAGCTCCAGTAAACCTTCACATTGCGTTAGGAAAATTATTTGCAAAACAAAAATTGTTTTGGACATACAGAATAATGAGATTGATACAAATTGAACATAATAAAGTATTTGCTGCAGCACATACATACATAAAATGCCCCATAGTTCAGTGAAAAAGAGGTGAGTTGTATAACAGCTACTTCACATACTACCATGATAGATCGGGCGCCACCTCAATTTATAACTGACTGAGGAGCTTGAATTATACGGCTATAAATTGAATATTGACCAAGAAAAACACTCTTTTAAGACCCCAAGCTGGGCTATACAAGTAAAATCCCATGTCACAAAAACAATTTTAACAGGTAATTTTCTTTCTATAACTAATTAATAATTTTGGCTAGGAAAAAAAGAATTTATTTTAATGTATAAAACAAAGGACTTGTCTTTGATACGGTACAGGGACTGTCAACTTCTGATCTCCCATGGTAATCGAAAAAAAGCTGAATTAATCCTCCTAAATTTTCTTTCTGGAACTCTTCTTGGCATAATACCTTGAAAAGTCAACGCTTTCTTCTATTTTTTCTTTTTACTTATTTTTATAATTAAATGCCACGATTGGCTTTTTGCTCCAACTTGACAACTTGCATTCGTTCTCGCTTAAAACCCAACTCGACTGAAAACACCCGCACAACCAGAGATGAAAAAGTATTAAACTCGTTTTCGGTTTGTGGGTCGAACTAGATTTATGCTAGGTGATATCCCACTTATTTAATTGTACTAGTTTAGTACACGACCGTTGTTTTTTTTTACTTTCCAGTTGATGTTCTCTCTGGCTTTGGCGTGTTATTATTTTTGTTTAATTTCAAAGTTTGTTGGCAAGTCTAACGCAAGTTAATCATAGTAAAATTATTTTTGATTAAATTCTTTTAATTAGCAACATTTTCTTTTCGGGCGTTTTTACTAAGAAGGAAGGCCAGAAAGAATTAAAGGGCATATTTAAGGCTTCAACAAAACTTATGTCCGTATACCGTAAATGATAAGTGTGAAGATTACTATGAATATTCCTTTTAAGGCCTATTTTTACTTTGCCCGGTGCAACAACCCAAATTCTTATTTCAAATTACTTTTGCAGTTCGACTTTCTTTCCTGCATTTATTTTCTACGATTTTAACTTATTTAATTGCTGCTGTTACAATCTATTCATTTTTAAATTCAAATTACTATTTCAGATTCAATTATTTATTTGAGTTTTCGTTATAGTATAAGTATAAGTCTTAAATTAAAGTTAAGACTTATACTTAAACTTAATTTGGAATTAACTATACTTTGTGCCTAAAGGTTTGATGTAATCTCTTTTTTCTTTAGCCTCATTCTAGCTTTATAAAGTTGATGTTGTCTCCTCTTTTTAGCTCTCTCAAAGCGGCCGAGACTAAGTTGGGTATTCTGAAAGTGAATATGACTGCAGTAAGTAACATTTAACATTCACTTTCATTTTGCAAATAATTTTCCTCTTCGCTGGTAGATCCAGCCATTACACCGTAACAAATTATATAAAAAATTGTTTAAGCCACATAGGTACAAAGAATTTTTTTCGAAATATATGTAGAAGAAGAACAAAATTCCCAATTATAACTAAAGGAAGCGAAATATCGTGTAAAAACCCTATCGGTGTGAGGGAGATTCGGTTTTTGGGCGAAGTGGTGGAAAGGCAAGAAGAATTGAACCAAGTCTAGCCAAGCTTTAGGCAAGTGTACTTGACATTAGTCAATTCTAATTAAACGTCACGTTCGTGTTTTTGCTCCGGGCTTTGTATTTATTGTGATATTTAAATAAAAATCCTTTAATTGTTCGGTAAATTATGTTAAATTTAAATAAAAACATTTGAAGTTACAATTTAGTGATTAAGCGTTGGACTTAACTTGATAAAAGTGTGAATATTTCAATAATGAATTGTGCTGTGCAGTGCTGTTGGAATAATCGGCGAAATAATCCCGGAAAGACGTTTTTCAGGCAAGTTGAAATCCTGAAAATAAACTAAAAAGTTTCTTTTCTGCAAATACGTGCAAAAGAAACGAAAAAAGGATGGGAAAACGAAAATAATTGTTTATTTCTTTGTCTACTTTTTGGTGTTCCCAACTTCTTTTTTGATCTTTCAAGTGTCAATGGCAGTTCACAAGTGTATTTTATTTGGAGGCAGCAGAAAAAATTTGAAGAAAAATTAAATATATTTAATTTTTATGTCTATTTTAGGTTTCCAACTGATTATATGTTAACGGAATTATGGCTTCAAGCTGTTGGGAGACCGGATTATAATACGACCGCCAAAAGCAATATCTGCGAGGACCATTTCAATATATTTAATATTTTAAACAGGAAAAGCAGAAAAATCCTCGAAAAACGAGCAATTCCGATCCATGCTTGCATATCATGTAACAAATGTTCCCGCCATGTTAATGTACAAAAGTGAATTCATTTCTTTATTAACTGTAATATTCCAGAATTCTGATATTGCCAAAAAATCTGAAATTGGCGAATCTTTTGTTTTTTTTTACCAGCCTTCGACTCTTTTGCTACCATATAGTGAGGAAAGTAGCGCAGTCCCTGCAATGTCTGTTGTAGTTGCACAAAACCGTCCTATATTGAAGGCAACTACATTTCCTGCAACTTTCCAGCCCATCTGTAATTCTGAGGTAATTAATATATGATGATGTAGATGGGCTTCAATTAATTAAATAATTATTTCAGAATATAAATGAAGTGGAGAAAGCAGAGAAAGATATGCTAGTAGAATATCCTGAATTTATGGTAATTTCTTACGAGTAAAAATAAACGTACTGATAATTGATTTCTTCCAGATTTCCAAAAAGCCTGTAAGAGTTTCTCCTTTTGTTGAGTGCACCCCACTACCTTCGACATCTTTAGTTTCTGTAAGATATTTTTTAAGCTATTTTGACTAAGTTTGTCGTTCCGTTTGTCGCGTATAAAATCTATGTTGGTAGAGCAAAATGGAGTGGACACCCATACATAATATTAAAAGTTATTTTGTCCGTCTGCATGTTGCTGATCAATTTGAAAATAAGTCGGAAATAACTTTGAGATAGAAAAATAAGTAAAAGACGGGTTATTATGTAATGAAACGGAAAATACTTGATTACATTTTCAATTTCTAAGAATACGTGTGTAATAAATAGGTACGTGTATATACAAAATATTTATATTTAGCGGAATAGAAATTGAAATTAATTTAAAAGTCAAATTAATTGTTTGAATTTTTCCTTTTGTACATCCACGCATAATATTAAAAGTTATTTTGGCCTTTTCTTTTTTAAGATTTTACTTTAAGCTTTAAATAAGTTGACATTTGTTTTCAGACAAATTATCAAAATGGATTTAATATAAATTTACAATAATAAAGCAAATATATTTTTTTGCCAAATATTTTTATATTATTATTTGTTTTCAGTTGAGAACCCATAATTCCCTTAGTAAACATCAGATGAGGAAGAATTGGAGGAAAGAAAAAGGCACGCAAAATTATAAGACGGTTGAGAACAGTCATTATAAAAAAAAAATAAAAACGTAAAACATTTAAAAGCAAGTAATGGGAGAAAAACTCAAAAGATTAGTAAGCTATCTTTAATCAATAAACAAAAGAAGCAATTACGAAATTCCTGAAAACTTAAGAGAAGTAATAGTTCCTAATTGAGATATTTTCCAGCGCCAAATCATTAAATGCAAAAAACAATCGCCGCTAAAGGCCTACGATTCAAAACTATGATCTTTTGCACTAAATTTGAACTTCAATGTATTTGAGAAATGTGAGAAGGTTTCTTTCTTCTTTTCAATGGCAGCCCTATATACTTTTTACCTAAAAAAGGGGGGGCGCTATCGATTTGTTTATTTTACATAGCAATTTGGATTTAAAAAAATGCCCCTCTTCAAAATGTCACGATTATTTTTACAGGGTGCCCGGTTCTGCGATAGGATTGCTCAGTTCTTGGGTTCCAATTTGACGGTGTATTCGGAAAAATTTAGTTAAGCTATTTAATTAAAGTTTTTATATGGTCATTAAAGTTCTTATATATTTGATTAAAGCTTGCATCGATGGAGTTTTAGATTTTTATTAGGGGACACACAAAATTCGGGGTAGCTGGGAATGTGAGTAAATTTAAGGTCATTTTTATAGATTGGAATGATATCAAAATTGAAAATTATTATTTTGAATTTTTCGACAAATAAATTTTTACTGCGAAGGTTAAGAAGAGTTTTTGATGATATTAAATTTAAATAAAGTGTTTTGCTGTTTTTCGTTCTGTGCAGTCATGTACTCTTCTTTTTTTAGTTTCATTCCTCCTTGTTTGTGTGCTAAGATTAAGAGATATTATCCGGGTGAGGTGAAAAGATTGTCAATTATCGTTTCTTTTAGTCAAGTATTATTTTAAGATTTACTTTTCTTTTTTCCTAAAATTTTATAATTGAATATTATTTATTATTAGGGTATTATATTTAACGCAGCCTTTCAAATACCATTGGCGCCAAATACATACTTGATGAATGGAAAGCGACAGCTGATCGCGCCGAAGGATGCCAAGAGTCCAACATATTCCCATCATTTTGAATAAGCTCTGGAATAAATTTTTTATTAATTCAGAAGTTCATTAAGGAGATGGCCTTAAAAAGACTGGTATCTATCATCTGTTATATATATAAAACCTAGATTAGGATATGGATATATGTATATGTAAATATACAAACTTGAATTAAAAGAAATTAATAGAAAATAGGATAATCTCATAAACCTATAAACCTGAAAAACCTAAAACTGGGCATATAAAATCATAAATTATAAAATTCGATAAACTAATCATACATAAAACATGATTAGTTTACTTCCCAAAAGGGTGAAGAAAAATTTCATCAGCAATTTTTTTCACATTCCACATAATTTATAAAATTTTTCTCATAAAACAACTTGGGAAAAACAAAAGTTTCAGTTTACAACCCAAGTCGTTTTACTTAAAAATTTGTTACTTCAACAATTTAATTAAAAAATAAATCAAAAAGCAAATCGTACCTTCAGTACAATTTGCCGGGAAAAAATTCAATATGTATGTACATACGTACATACATATTGTGTAAAAGCTTTCACGATAAGAAACTCGCGCCGCATAAATACATTGTATGTATATGCGCGCGGCGATTTCAAACGACGGGAGGGTGGCTGATGTTTTAAAAAGTGTAAGATTACATTTTTGAAGTGATTTGTCCAACGCGAATAATTCTGTACATGTTTGAACAAGTCCAGAATTGAAAAAGTAAAATTTTCTCAGGATAAGAAAATGCAATTTAGCATTTTCTATCCTGAACAGCGGCTCTTGATCACGATGAAGGTGACCAAGAGTTGAGTTTTGTGATTAGCTAAAAGGAGTCCGGTCGAGAGTCGGTTCTTTTAAGAGTTGGGTTTTTGAGTTCGAATACGATGAATGAAAAAATATCGGTGTTAAGCGAAGAGACCCAAGTTTGCGGAAGTCTTAGAAAAGGAAACGAGAAATATCGGTGTTAAGAAAACATAATTAAGTTTTTCGGAGTTTTACAATATATGTTAAAATCGGTGTTAAGAAAACATAATTAAGTTTTTCGGAGTTTTACAATATATGTTAAAATCGGTGTTAATAAAACAGAATTAAGTTGTTCGGAGTTTTCCAATGTATGTTAATATTGCTGTTGAGAAGATATAATTAAGTTTTAAGTTTCCTGAAGTTAAGTCCACAATAAAGGCAACGTGTGTAAAGTTAATAAAAGTTTTCGAAACAAGAGCAACTGAATGTGGTTTTGCTCGTGTATAACCCAAGGAAGAAGTCCAGTTAGATTATTACATTCCAAGGTGAGTGAAGATTAATAACACATAACACCTCTTTGTAGTATTAAAGTATTGGAACACCTGCCGTTCTACTCGAATCCTTATGTCACAAATACAGATACAAGTCTCGTTTCGGACACATTCATATAATATATGGAAGAGACAAGGAAAAGAGTTCTAAGACAGGCAGAAACCACCCAACGAAGGAAGAGAGAACTTGATGTTGCACCAGATAAAAGTAATTTAGCTGAAGAAGTAGAGAAACTGACCTTTTCATCTATATCAAAAATACACAAGGCAAATGTAAAAAGAAGATAAAGCAAAAAAACCTGAAAGCTCTCGTGAAGAGCATGCAAGTGATAGATATTCATTGGCCTCTGTGTATTCCCTAAAACTTCCAGAAGATGAAGAAGATGTCAGAGACATTGAAAAGGATGATAATCCTCCCAGCTCAAATGGCCATACGAACAAACAACAATGAGCTAAATGCTAATGCATATCTGCCTGCAAACAATCATTTCGTTGTGGTCACCTACGAAGTGAATACTGGCTCGGGCAAGTTGTGTCAGTAGATAATATTGGGGCACAAAGATGTATGGCAAGATCTGGCATGTTATGGAAATGACCAGAGAAAGAAGACTGCATCTTTTATCCTGTTATGAATCCTTTAAATATGATCAAACAGTAACAATTGCCTCTAATTCATAACGCATTACCTATAAATTCAAGCATCTAAATAACAGATATCTGATCCCACAAAAGAATCAGAACAATAAACAAACAACTATGCGCATACGACTGTGGTCAAGTTGCAACACAGCATGATAATCGTAAGAAGTAGCCATATGCACTGTAATAATTCTTAAGCAGACAAGGCCTATCACCTGTATGCACGTAAATAAGGAACCTTTGGACTTTTTGCAGCCAAACGTATAATGGATGAACCTGATTAACTTAAAGTGAAAAGAAGTAAAGCACATGTTACACGCTAAAACGGTTTTACTTCATATCAGCTGTGCAACATGTTGACTAACAAAAATTGCCCCAGCGGAAGCAGCGGAATCTTCCAATGTGCTAACGGAGATGCATGTTATGTGTGCCATGTCTGTAAAATGTAAAAAATACATAAAACGACTGAAGACTTAATTTATTTTTTTATTTTTTTTTATTTTTTTCTATTTTTATTTTTTGTATCGTTGAAATACTGTTAAGTTTCGTTTATTCTTTTTCTGTAATATATATATATATGTACCTATGTTCCTATTGAAAATAAAGATGGCTAAGTGCTTTCATATTTGGCCAAGATTAAATCTTGTTTTGATATTAATCTTCAAGGTAATACAATGTACCTGAAAACAACTTATAGAACTATTTACATAACTTCTGACTGTAAATAAAAATGGATTTCAGTTATGAAATCCACTTTTAATTAAGTTGATTCGATTTACATAACATTACACCTGGTAGTTGCAATTTGCCCCATCTAATGTTGCAAGTAACCCCTATCATGGGGTACTTTGCAACATGGGAAGTTCATCAGTAAAATGTCCTACTTTGCAAAAAATAAACGTAATATCTAAAGTTTCTTAATTTTTATTACTTCCCAACATACTAAGCTTGTTCTAAAATTAAATATTTTTGTTCTTATGACCTAAAATTCGACGTTATTAACAGAAATAGTAAATTTGTTGCAACTATCCCCCATCTCCCCTCCATACAGGCACTAAACTCACACCGATGGAAACGCTTTTCGGGTTTGCATCGAGAATTCCCAGCAGGTTACAAACCAAACCAGAACCATTATACAATGCCGACAGATATCATGCAGTACTACGTTTTAAGCTGCAAAAGTCATTTGAGCTGGCAAGGGAGAATCTGCAAAAGAGTAAGGTTACGACAAAGATTTATTATGAAAAGAAGACCAGGGCAGAGTGGTTACATGTCGGCGATAAGGTCTTGGTCAGAGATCCAGCCCGCGCAGGAAAATTATCAGCAATTTTTAAAGGACCCTATGAGGTCATACATGTACACAGTCCGGAGAATGTTACGATTCTTCAGCGCAAAAAACTTAAGCGGATTCACAATAACCGTTTAAGAAAATTTGTTGAATGATCAATTTCACCTCACCCTGCTTAGTTGATTACTTATTAACCTCTGTTATTTTACAGGTGTCATATTGTAAACAGAAGCATTCAGATACAGGGTCAGGTATTCGGATGCAGTAAAAGGTAAAGAAGGGTATCTTAAAAGGGGTAAGGTTTGGTAAATTTTTTTTAACGATACAGTAAGAGGGAATATAAAACAAGAAAGAGGAAATAAACTATTAAAATACAAAGATAAGAGTTAAAAAAAAACAGAAGAAGGAAACAACAAATAAGAGATTTATAAATAAAGAATTAATGTGTTAAAGAAGTTCGCAATAAATAAAGAATAAGAAGTTTTTAAAGAAATAAAGCATAAAGAAATCTAGATTTGTTCTAAAGAAGAAAAGAGGTAAAGAATAAATAACTAATTAAGACATATAAATAAAAAGAAGAAATAAGAGAAGCTTTCATTTTAGATATTCGGAAGGTTGCCAGTAGATTAAGGAATACAGGTAAGAAGTAGGAGAGCTAAAATGAAAAGGCTTATGGTAATAATATTAGTTAGTGTGACATCACTGTATGCAGAGAATGCCGACTACAGCATCAAACCCATAACACAAACGGGGGTACTATTCGAGAATGTGGGAAAGGTGAACTTCTACAGCAAGCATTGGACGATTCTAACTAAACTGGAAATGCCGGATTTAACAAAAGAGTTGGAGTTTGCAAAAAATTGCAGAAGCCTAAGCAGAAAATTATGTACCAGGATCAGGCACATCGGAGTAGGTACAAGATGCGAAGTGGCAACTAAGAAATAAGAACCTGGGTGTCCAGAATTGAACGACAGAATGAAGAGCTTAGCCATCATATGCATGGGGAAGCATCCCATCGTACCAAGCGCTAACTTTTTGATGGTGTGGGGTCCCTTTTTACGACACTTTTTGGAACAATGGATCAGGCCGACTCGGATGACATTAATAGCAGACTTGAAGATCTTGATGAGAGGGAGAATCGGACCTTTCACCTTCTGAAGGAGCAGACGACTTTAATCAAATCAACATTCGACGTATTTAATGCATCACGAACGCAGGCTGATGCAGAACGTGAGGAACTCTGGAGTAAAATTTCATTCATCATCGCTGCTCAGCAAAATAAGAGCGATGAGTTGTCAAATTTGCATCAAAGAATGGAGATCAATGAAATTATTACTCTAATGACAATTCAGTTGCAAGAAATTAGCGATATACAGGAGACACTGTCCAATATTGTGGTGTCGTTGAATGCAGGAAAATTACACCCCGCTATAATTCACGATCGAGAAATGTCTGAGATAATGACAAACGTTACTAGAGAATTTGATTTAGACGAAAAATTCCAAGATTCCAGTTATTGAACCAGATTTCAAAGGTACAAGGTATTCAGGCAGATCAAAAAATTTTGGTCAGGGTAGAAATCCCCCAACCACAAAGAGTTTTATTCGACTTGCACAAAGTCTATACAATTCCGACAGCAATGGACCAGAAGGGCTACCATATATATGATCTGGACGCCGAATTCGTTGCAGCAAACAACCATGAGCGACAGTATACCTTGCTAAACTACCAGAAATATCATGAATACCAGCAGCTTATAACTTTAGCAGATCATAAACAGATTCTGTGCCCTCAGTCCCGTCATCACAGCTATTGGTGATAACTGCGTCCTCAACTTATTTCGCAGCTTCAACGTTAACGCAGGAGCATGCAAGGAGAACGTCATGGCCAAATGGGACAGCTTAGTTAAAATGTTGACAAGAAATCATTGGCTTTTTGTGATGTCCGGCAAAGCAAAATTAGAAGCGAACTGCCGGAACTCGCCAACCGCGATTGGAGAACTACGGGTGTACTGACGATCGGAGAACACTGCCATTTGCAAATGGGAGACTTACTGATAACCTCTGAAGATGAATCTCGCAGTAATAATGTTCTCTGGAAACCAGTACGGTCGGAACTACCAGCGTGGGACAGCATAACACCTCAAGCAGGATCGAAGAAAACAGATACGTTGAAGCCAGAAAAGCACGAGATTCGTTTATTGGCGGCTCATAATTTTAATCAGGCGTGGAAAGCTCAAGAAGTCAACATTAAGAGAGTTCAGAGTAATATCGAGGAAGAGGAGAGCAACAGACAGCAAATCCGGTCTCACCATATTCATATAGTGGCCACATCTATCACAGAAGGTTTGGGTATAATTAGTTTGACACTTATCATAGGAGTCTTCATGCACTTGAGACGGTGGAAAAAGAACCAAAATCGAATAAGCGCTAGAAGGCTGTCGATTTTACCTACGATACTGAAATCAACCAGAAAGTCGAAAATGGTACAGCTGGAGCAAGAGGATAAAGAAATTGACAACGGCATTGAACTGGTCATCCCAAAACAGCCAACTTGCCCACAACTCACCTACCAACCGCCGTTGGGAAGCAGTTAGTTCAGTTAGAATAGCTACTGTAGATGTAAAAATAATGTAACTTGTGTAAGTATACGGCAACCTTAGGAATTGGTAAATTCGTAACTAGTGTATGTAACTCTATATATAATATAAGCATAGTATGTTTGTGAGACCCGCACAATAGTAAAAAAATAAAGAAAATTTTTCAGAAAAATGTATAAAAACGTGAAGATGTAATTATAAAATTATTAATTATTAATTCAATAAAAAAGAAAGAAATTAAACATTAGATAAGAAATAAGTAAGATTATATATTAAGGTCCATGTGAATTAATTAGTCATGAAATTTTAATAAGTATATATGAGAAGAAAATAGAGAAATTAAAATGAAAAAGAAAAGATGTATAAATGGAAACTTTAAGAAATGAAAAAGTAAAGATGTCAAATGAAAAAAAAATGTAAGAAATGAAATTTGGAGGAAATATATATATATATGGCAATGGAATTAAGCAAAGATAATGCTAATAGAATATAGAATATGAAATGTTAGAAAGAAAAGAAAAAATTTGAAGCGAAGAAAAATAAGAGAATTTAATTAGAAGTATGAAAAAGAATCTGAACTGAACGCGAACCAAAATATTTTCAATTTTAAGATTGTTGCACTCTTCAGATCTAGTTTCCTGCGGAAACTAGTTTTTCCAAGGGGGAGGGATGTTATAGCCCAATCTAAGGAAGATTCTTCTTCCAGCAGCCAAGGGCGCATTCTAGCGAAATAATCAACAATTGCTAAACAATAACCTCGCATGGTAATGTTCTGCAACTGTCGGTTATTTTGCTGATTAGCCCAACAGCTGGCTGCGATGAGCGGTTAGTGGAGCAATCGACGATTACAATAATAATTTACCTCGAATGGTAATTATTATGTAAGGCGATTGTTTACTACTAAGCGACTCAGGTGCTGCAACCGGTAGAACAAACGACAAGGTTGTTGTCGTTTGTTTACATCCGCGTTGTGAGCAAAGAAAGCTTACTTCCGAGTATAGGTTCATAAATGACCAATGACTGGTCTGTCG
The DNA here is from genome assembly GCA_963930735.1 of Dioctria linearis. Lineage (NCBI taxonomy): Eukaryota > Metazoa > Arthropoda > Insecta > Diptera > Asilidae > Dioctria > Dioctria linearis. Next base: position 252,974,726 of record OZ005740.1, on the reverse strand, counting down.
AGTGCCTGTAGTAATTTTTAGCCTGCAGTATTCTAGCCGTTCAGTTCAGAGTCCCGTGTTTTCTTACAAGTTAGCTTACAACTTAAGAGTGCGGTGTCATACATATCGGTAGGTATGTATGTATAAATATTGTGAGATAGGTCAGTTTATTCAAAGTGAAAAAAGATTCGTAATTGTTTTCCCTGGTAATTATTGATTTTACTTAGTGGATTGCTGTTGGGACACGACATATTTATTCTGTAGAGAAATACCCATGCGCCCACTATTAATACTCGACTATAGAGAAATTTGAACAAAACAAAAGCGGGACGAAGTATTTCATTTGAGAAAAGGAGTTTTGCTGAGGATTCTCGAGATAAAAAGACAATCTAACCAATAAGTACAGATTGGAGGACGTACAGCTACAAATAAAATAACACGCGGACGTGAGTATGTATATACGTAAATCCTTGGAACCAAAAAAAAAAAAAATTAGAGAAGGAACCTCCTGTAAAAAAAAAGTTAATTAATTAATGTAGTGTGCCAGTGTATGTTATGTACCTCCCCGTGAATAGTTTCTTCCTCTCACATTTGAATCATCCTTCGATCTTGATTCAATCTCAGAACGCCGCACAAAAATTAATAATTGATTAATACGGCAGTGTATATACATATTATATACATATATCCTTCCCCCCTTGGCAAATGTGAAGACTTTCTTCCAAAGAAATTTTTTTATCAGCCTTCAATTCCAATCTTTATTAGAACTCCCCATATTATAATAAATTTCTACCAACAGTTCGGTCATCTTGCGATGAACTGCCTCAGAGTGGGTATAAATGTGTCAAATGTCTTCAAAGACACCCACTAAATGAATGTTCGTCAAATAAGGAGACGCAGGTGACCCCTGCCTGCGTATACTGCGGACAAGACGGCCACCCCGCTAATTACCGAGGGTACCCGATGTACAAAAAATTCCTCAAGGAAAGAAGGGACAGAATATTGAAAACAAAATCAGCCAAGGCAGACTTGGGGCGTAGAAGCTTAGTACAACCTTATTCAATCAAGAAAGGAATTAGCTATAGAGACAGCCTACTTAATACCACTCAAGGGAAAATAAATTCCCCCTCACCACCTCGCAGTAATAACAGATTTCAAGGGTTCTTGATCCTCTCAAACGAGCTTTTCGGAGTTCCCCTGCAAGAATTGTTTAATAAAACTAACGACTTTAAGGAACACATAGAGAAATGCAATTCTCTACACCAGAAAAGGGAAGCTATGTTAATGTTTATAATAAATACATGCCATAATGACTACAAACTACATCTCTTTTATTGAATTAAACGTGCAATCCTTAATAAACAATTCCCGAAGATTAGAACTAGTTAATAATCTAAATAAGTATAAGCCTGACTGGCAGCGCTTTCGAAAACAACAGCCAATAGCAAGCATATATATTAAACTTTCAGCAGTACAACACATTAAGAGTAGATAAAGGCCCGGGAGTAGCCATATTATTAAAAAATAATATTAAATATTCGCAAATATCAACAACAAACTTACAAACACCCCTTGTTCTGGCGGAAGTGGAACTGAAAATAAACAATCACACTAAAATGGTTTTAATAGGTAGTATATATATTCCGTCCACAATAGGAGCCAATAAACTATTAGATACCATTAACAAAATCGGAGACATGGGAAAAAATTTTGACTCCATTATAATAGGAGGTGATTGGAATGCTAGGCACACCAGCTGGGGTGACAGCAAAATAAACGCTAAGACAACTACATAACTGGATTAGAGAGAACGGGTCAAGAGTTAACCTAGACATTATATCATCATCGTGCTTGCATTCACAGCGTCATACCGTAAACCAAAATTATCTAATCATACTAACAGATTTGACTATATGTCTACGACACGTGAGGACAGTTCAGTGAAATATTCTGCAAGTCAACCCAATTCATCAATGAGGTCAGTTCATTGCCCGGTGCAATGTACGGGCAAAGGTGCAACGAATCAATTTCATGAAATATTGATTGCGGCATCAGCAAAACGAAGGCACCATCAATGAACGGCAGGTACACGTACCGGAAAAGGCAGTTCAGTCTTCACATATCGGCCGAGTAATAGAAATCGGGGAATTGAAATCATTTTTGTGTGTTATAATATTATTATATATATATATAGTTATAATAGTTTGCTTCCTAATTATTTACAAATTTTTATTCCGTGGTGTTCTTTTTCTTTGTTCTTCTTTTATTATAAGAAAATAAGAAATAAAGTTATTAATATTTTACCTCGCGCGTTATCATTTAACTCAGTTAAAGTGTCGAATGAAAGAAGATAAAGGACGTAAAAAAATCATTGGTCCTTCGAGTCGGATCTAGCATCCAGGAGCATCATTAGTGGAGTATTTAAGTATCCTCTACAAAACCTGTAAGTCCCATTCTTTTTCATTAGGCTAAGTGAAGTGCAAATTAAGTGTCAAGTGTTTATCTCTACTAACAAAAATGTCTGAAAATCAAGTTGCTAAATTGATTCAAGCTCAAAAGAACTTAATCGAGCAAATGACCAAATTTGTGTCAAACACAAAAAAAAAACCCCTCTTCCTCGACGTTCACATGGTTATTATATTGCTCGCATAAATGGCTGGCATGATCTTTGGCAAAAATTTCTTGGCCATGAAGCTACGCTAAGTCAACTAAAATCATCTGAAGACTCCGAAATTGATTATTTCAAAGATGATATTTTTCAAACACAAGAAGCACTCTTTTACGACTTCAAAGGTGAGCTGGTAGAAAATGTAGAAAAATTAGAAAAGGCAGCTCAATCTGGTGATCCCACAATTCCGGGTATATCCGCTACAAATTCCTCAACACATGTTGATAATAAATCCCTATGGCAGTCAAATCTCCCTAGAATATCTTTACCGAAATTGTCTGGCAACTACAATGATTGGGTAAGCTTTCGAGATCTTTATCTCGCCGTGATTCATCAAAACCCCAATCTAGAAGATGTCCAAAAATTTCATTATCTAAAAACAACTCTAACAGGTGAAGCACCATATGTAATAAAACAATTTAGCATAACTCAAGCAAATTACGCATCCGCTTGGAAGTCATTAACCGAGAGATATGAAAATAAACGCATTCTCGTATCATCTCTATTAAAAACCCTCACCTCACAACAAAAACTTTCAGTTGAATCAGCACATTCCATTAAGGGTCTTTTGGACGTAACCAGTGAGTGCATTGCTTCATTAAATAATTTGCAAATTAACACCTTGCACTGGGACCCCCTTCTCATTCATCTAATCATTCAAAGACTTCCGGCAGAGACTCATAAAGCATGGGAAGAGTCTATAGGCGACACTACAGATGTTCCTACATGGATTGAATTATAAAAATTCTTAGAGCTCAGATTTCGAACATTGGAAGCGATATCTGGGACAAAACAGAAAACGAACTCTCCATATGACCACAAAAGATTCGAGGAAAGCAATAATAAATTAAAATTTCAAAATTTTCACATGACTCAAGCAGCATGTAAAATTTGCAACGAAAATCATCCCATTCACCTATGCTCCAGATTCTTAAAATTTCAACCTACGCAACGCTTGAAAATTGCCAAATCAAAGGGATATTGTATCAATTGTCTAGGCAAATATGATACATTTAATAAATGCCTAAGTACTGCACGGTGTATTCAATGCGGAGAAAAGCACCACACTTTACTCCATTCAGCATTTAGTAAACAAACGACGAACCTAGCATCAAATTGCATTACAAATTCTAAGTCATCAGTCATGACTTGCCGCAACAAAACAAATATGGAAATATCAGCTTCAAATGTTTCTTCGCTTTTCATATCAGAAAACCGACAGGTACTGTTAGCCACGGCACTTTTATATGTTGAAACCCCTGAAGGCCGTCAAGTAGCAAGAGCATTGATAGACCCAGGGTCTCAAATAACACGAGGTAAGGTAACTCGAATCAAATGGAAGAAGTAGTACCGCAGGAAAAGATGAAGAAGTTTCCGGCCGGTAATGAAACTTTTAAAAGTAATTATCTCCCTCATCACGCCGTAATTAAAGAAGCGAGTTCCACCACTAAGCTGAGGGTAGTTTTTGACGCTTCTTGTAAAACATCATCAGGGAAATCATTGAACGAGCTAATAATGACAGGACCATCCCTTCAAAGGGATCTCACGATTCTCTTATTAAGTTGGCGATTTCACAAATTTGTTTTTTCAGCTGATATAGAGAAAATGTATCGTCGTATTTGGGTACACCCTGATGATACTGAATATCAACGTATTTTGTGGAGATCGACTGTGAATCAGAATGTAAAAGATTACCGTCTTATGACAGTAACCTTTGGAGTTTCATGCGCCCGTTATCTAGCAATCAGGACCCTTCAGCAACTAGCCGAAGATGAACAAAGCGACTTCCCTGAAGCATCGAAATGTTTATTAAACCATTTCTATGTCGATGACGTTTTAACTGGTCACGACAGTATCGAAAAAATCGTTAATTTAAGGAAAGATCTTACTTTGCTGCTCAAACGGGGAGGGTTTCTCTTGGCCAAATTTGCGGCAAATCATCCAGATATATTAAATGATCTCGCCTCTGATGACGTAGTCAAGTAACCCATTGCGCTGTTTGACGGAGAGTCAACTATTAAGGCATTAGGGATTAGCTGGAATCCAAAGGAAGACGCCTTCTGTTATAACTAACCATAGATATGAGTGGAGCACCAACTAAACGCAGTATTTTATCAAAAATAGCCAAACTCTTTGATCCTTCAGGGTGGCTCAGTCCTATTATAATTTGCGGAAAGATTTTAATGCAAAAGCTCTGGCTTGTAGGAATAGACTGGGATACTCACCTTCCAGAAGACTTATTGCAAGAGTGGGTTACGTTCGCTTATGATTTAAAAGCCATCGAACAAATAAGATTGCCCAGATGGCTAGGTTATCTTACCACCGCGAAAATCGAATATCATGGATTTTGTGAAAGCTCCGAACGAGCATATGCAGCAGTTATTTATGCACGAACTATGACATCTGATGGGCATATTTCTATTCAGCTAATTATTTCCAAAACACGAGTTGTGCCTGTCAAGACAATTTCTCTACCGCGATTGGAGTTATGTGGAGCACATCTTCTTTCAAAATTGGTGACCCACTTACGAAAACATTTAGGGCAAGCTGAAGCATTTCATCTCTGGACGGTCTCTACCGTGGTCCTCGCTTGGCTGAATAGTCATCCAAATCGATGGAAGTCATTTGTCGCCAATCGAGTTTCTGAAATTCATAACAACACCACTGAATGTTGTTGGCGTCATGTACCTTCGCAGCAAAATCCCGCAGATCTAGCATCTCGGGGAGTGCATGCATCCGAGCTTGTGAAAAGCAACTTATGGTGGAAAGGTCCAGATTGGTTGGTAAAGAATTCTGAAGACTGGCCGAAACTCACAGCGGACCCTGACTATGATCTTACAGTGAAAGAAATGAAGAGAATCAGATCTTATCAACTCAAATTAGACACAGAACAAATAGCTAATAGATTTTCAAACTTCAACAGAGCTTGCAGAGTGTTTGCATACTGTCGTCGATTTCTTGAAAAATGCAAAGGAAATAATAATAAACCAATGCCCTCTTATCTAACCGTACAGAAGCTAAAGGAGGCGAGACTCAAACTAGTTCAGGAAATCAAAAATATTCATACTATCGAGAACTGGAAGAATTGCAGAGAAAATGCCCAATATCTGCAAAAAGTCCGATCAAATCTCTCAACCCATTTTTAGATGAATCTAATATTTTACGCGTCGGAGGTCGTCTCGAAAATTCAAGTTTAACATTCGCAGAAAAGCATCCAATAATACTATCCCGCACATCGAAATTAACATCTTTATTAATTAATTACATTCATAAAATCACATTACATGGCGGTCCAAATTTAGTACTAGCAACTTTAAGGAAAGGTTTTTGGATACCAGGCGTGAAAGGTACAATTAAAAAGTTATTACACCAATGTATAACATGCTTTCGTTGGAGGAAAGAAACTGCAAACCAAATCATGGGCAATTTACCCCCACCACGAGTAAATTTAGAACGTCCATTCTATGCTGTAGGTATCGACTTCGCAGGTCCTATCAATATAAAATTAAGCAAAGTTCGTAATGCAAAAACTTCCAAAGCATATATTGCTATATTTGTTTGTTTCGCTACGAAAGCCATGCATATCGAAGTGGTGAGTGACCTAACGTCGGAAGCCTTTTTCGCTGCGTTACGTAGATTTTTCTCCAGGCGAGGAGTCTGTAAGGACATCTACAGTGATAACGGAACCAATTTTATTGGAGCCTCTAAAATGCTTGAAAAGGAAACAAATGAAGCCATAATAGTGAGCATTCCAAAGGCCAGCGAGGCTTTTGCCACACAAAATGTGACTTGGCATTTCATTCCTCCAGCCACTACCCATTTTGGAGGCTTATGGGAGGCTGGAGTGAAGTCAATTAAATATCATCTTCGCAGGATAGTTGGCCAAACATTATTGACATTCGAAGAACTGAATAAGATTCTAATACAAATCGAAGCAATACTATACTCCCGGCCGCTATGCCCTCTAACAGAAGTTCCAGAAGATTTAACTCCTCTCACTCCAGGACATTTCCTTATTGGAAATGCTCCATTAACTTTACCTGAGTCTGATTGGGACCATGTAAACATACCATCATTATCCCGCTGGCAACATTTGCAAAAACTGAAAAACGACTTTTGGAAGCGATGGTCGACAGAATATCTCTCTCGACTACAGCGTCGACAGAAGTGGAAGTCTGAACAATCCCCTGTTCACATTGGAGATCTCGTCATTTTGAAAGACGGCAATCTTTCTCCATCTGCCTGGCAGTTGGCCAGAGTTGTAGAAACACACACAGGAAAGGATAACGAAACTCGAGTTGTGACTCTCAAAACTTCAAGCACGCAATTGAAGAGACCTATAACCAAGATTTGCGTTCTGCTATTTCAGAAGGAACAACTTGCTTAAGACATAACCTATTAAATAGTTATTTATCGAAATAAAAGCTTAGTTTTAGTCAACTTTATTATTAATTATAAAATTATGTATAACTCATTCACAGCGAATAAAATACATCATGTGGAACCAATTTCTGCCTTTCGTCCTCCTCCAAGGAGTCTTGGCTCTGATAGCATACGATTGTGGCCATGAGAAGATTAATCGTACGAGAATTTCCGTTCTAAGTGTGAAAAAATGCACTTTCATTTATTA
>OZ005740.1:252907771-252967249 GCA_963930735.1 Dioctria linearis | reverse complement strand
GTAGTAAATCGTTTAAGAAAGTTGGAAGGTTTACAAAGACTAGATCATTGTAACCTAGAAGAAAAACGATCCATAACCAATATTTGTAGGCAATATAATGACTTATTTTATTTGGAAGGAGACGTCTTGTCTTATACTAATGCAATTTCACCTCTAATTAAACCTCCTATATATACGTGACCATACAGAACTGAACTGAACCGAACTGAACGACATAACCATTGGTGATGCGTATCCTCTACACAATATAACCGATATATTGGACCAGCTGGGCAAAGCCAAATACTTCAGTACGCTAGACTTGGCGACCGGATTTCACCAGATTCTAGTAGTTCAAAAAGATCGCGAGAAAACTGCTTTCAGTACATCATTTGGACATTACGAGTATAATCGGATGCCATTTGGGCTGACGAATGCGTCCGCAACGTTTCAGCGATTAATGAATAATGTGCTGATGGGACTACAGGGTATACAATGTTTTGTTTATGTAGATGATATTGTTATCTACGTTTTTTAAACGTCTGATTACATCCCCATTCTCCGCTTGCCCGCTCTTCACCCTCAAGGTAAGCACGGCAGAAGGTTACAACAACAGATAGAAGGAATGTTGGAAGATGGGATAATTCAACTCAGCTCAAGTCCATATAACAGCCCCGTCTCGGTTGACTGAAAAAAAAAGCTTTAGTTATTTTAACAAAATGGATTTTGTTAACTGTTAACAAAACAAGTTTCCTAAATAATACAAAAATTTCTTGGATATGGTTTAGTAAAAAGTTAAAACATATTTTGTCTAATATTTTGTATAGAATACAAGAAATTTTTTTGGGTAAACGAAAATTCTTTAAAAACATTATTTATTGACCCAACAAAAATAATTCCGTAATTGCTACAAAATATTTGACAAAATCTTATCTGAAATCAAAGTTTTTCGCAATCTTCGAAACAAAATTATTTATTAACAAAGAATTTTGTAGCTAGTACAAAAGCATTCGTTGTCATTTTGAATAAAGTATAAACAACAGAAGTTTCGCAGAATTTATTTTGCAGTTATGAAAAAGTTTTTTGTTACTTTAAAATTAATTGTGTTCCATATACAAAATATTTGTAAGCTAACAAAATAAGCACATTAAAGAAACTTTCGTATACATCATAACATTATATACAACATATACATTATTCGCGAAAATTTCCTAGCATATATAGGTGCAGGTGAAGTGCAAGAAAATTTATTAAAAAAATAGATAATTAATCGAAACTAATTCTTAAGGGAACAAAAGTCTCTATACCGCAACGAAAAAGGTCCTGTGTTATGTTACTAAAACCTGTTCTGTGAAAAAAAAGTGCAACCCAACTATGAAGGAAAATATTTGATTTTATTTGATTTTATTTGATTTTATTCGTTGATTGCAAGAAAACCAATCATACGACTTGTCTTCTACCAACACCAATACAGCTTTGCTGTATGAAAAAAAAAAAAAAGGAAAAACATGTTTCTCACGACTTGTTCTCCCATATCAGATTAAGAAAAGACAAACAGCAAATAAAAACAATTTTAACTATTTTTTTTTAATCAATATAATAGACTTTTTTTTACAAAAGCACATTATTACAAAAATTACTTTATAAAAGAATATAACATAAATGTAATCTTGGTTATTCATCATCATATTCAACTATTGATAGTGTTGATTCTTTACTATTCCGTAATATATATATATATATCTAAAAAAAAACAAAAACATGCATGAATTAAAATCCTTCCTTTCCAATTATTCCTTCCTGAATTAATATATGATTTTATTTTATTTTTCTGTGGTGTCTTGTGTGATATATATAGTAGGTAGATATGAGCTTCTGATGCGGTTATACGCCCAGCTAATTCCAAATACCTACATCCTTAAGTGTATAGAGTAGTCGGGGCGTATGGCTGGGCCTGGCCGCTAAGCCAGGATCGGTGTAACGCTGAGCCATATCCTCAATACATACATACATAATACGTTGGAAAAATTATTATGGGACTTAAACCCCATTTAATTAAAAGTTAAATAATTAATATATTTGTTGGTAAGTAATAGAAGCTACAACTGCTTAAATATAATAAATGGTACTTATATATTTTAGAAACCGGTGTTAATATTGAAGTTTTAAAATATATAAGGCCTCACCACTTATTAAGTTTATATCTAAATTTTAAAAGCGTTTCCATTGGACATTGGATTATATTTGAAACCGTGTTATTTGCCTGGCAAAAACAAATTGTTAGCATACGTTTCATATAGTTTAACTACATACATACGATGTTTAAAATGAAAGTGCTAAGATATATCTTTTACATTTTAGGGAACTTTTTCAATATGCAGTAACTGTCCAGAAAGTGATAATTAACAAAAAATTTAACGTTTATGTGTACTTTAAAAAATTCCTGATCATTAAGTTATATACTTAGATTTTGATAGTGTGTAACCTTTATCCCATAGGTATATCAATATGAACTGCTTTATTTACCAAAAATTATATTTAGATTTTAAGATTCTTGTTAGGCATTTAAAACTATTTCACGGACTTAAAACATTAAGCACATACGAATGTTGTGATTCAAAATGTTCACAGAAGTTTCAAAATATTAACAGTTTCAGAAAACATATGAAAAAAAAAACATCTAGCAGATGACATAATTGACTCTATAAAAGAAATTACGAATATAACAAGTATCAACAATAATAAACAGTTTGATGAAAATAAATCGATACAATTAATACACGAAACTGCCGTGAAATTTATCCTCTGCTTGCATAAACATCGCAATTTTACCAAAAAAGTAATATTCAAAATGGTGTTATGAGAAGTTTAATAATTTCATTAATTGAAAGAATGAAGGACTTTGCTTTGATTAAATGTGCTGATGCTATATTTAAGGCTGAGTTCCTTACTTTTCTTACTGCTTGTGGCAATCCGTTTAAGTTAAGTTAAGTTATATATGGTTAGTTACAAATAATTACATGCAAAATCTAAAACAAATTTCCATAAATATTTTATAATGGTAATGCTATCTATGACGAAGTTTTATTGCCTTTGAGGTTTCAATTTCAGACGATTTTGAAAAAGATGATAGATTGAAGGTTAGTATGACTCATATCGAAAAGACAGCTCTGCAAAGTACGGAGGATTTAACCAGCTTCCTTCAAAGGAACCTATTACAACAAAAAATTAGTACATTTAAAAATAAAGTATGCTTTCCTTATTTTCTTTACATAGATGATGTTGAGATTAATAACCCACTAGGTTCGCATGCCTCAGTCCACTCGATATCTGCTGTATATTATTCCTTGCCATTTTTGGAAAATAGCTCAAAGTTAGACAATATATTTCTAGCAGTCATGAAATATTTAGGGAAACGATTTTTGTTTGTCGCCCTTAGTTGAAGAGATCAAACATTTAGAAGAAGAAGGATTGATTTTTAATTTAAAGGGGGAACAAACTAGGGTTCATTTGATACATGGTCTTTTACTGGGGGATAATCTGGGCCTTAACACAATACTGGATTTTAGTGGATCTTTTCCCTCAAACTACTTTTGCCGCTTTTGTAAAGAGCATAAATCTCATACAATTACTTTGAGTGAAGAAAATTCAGCAAATGTGCGAAATACCACCAATTATTTAGTTGATGTTTCTGTTAACAATGTTACCCAAACTGGCGTTAATCGCGATTGTTTTCTTAATAGAATACAAACTTTTCATGCAACCACAAATTTTGCAGTGGATGTTATGCATGATATATATGTATGAAGGAGTATGTCACTATGTTGTGACTCAGGTGCCCAATGCCCCGAATCACAACCATTAGGGCAATACATCAATATATGGTCCCATACAATATATTGATGTACCACATAAAAGACCCATTCCTTCACCTTCATTTAAAATTTCATTTAAAATTTAAAATGCATTTAAAAATGCGGCAAAAAAATGCAATTTAGCATAAATTGCATTTCGTTATCAGACTCACACATACGGTGTCTTCTTCTTTTTCCCTTTTCAAATTTTCACTGTACATACGTACAGTACTTACTTCTTCCAATCTAATTCTATGTACAACAAGTAAAAAAGCTAATATTGGTCTAAGACCAATTCTTATGATACCCTAGAACTAGATGAATGGCCGCATGAAATTTCGTATGGGCACCCATTTGAGCAATTTTGATTTTTGCAGTGGTTTTTCGCATATATTTCTAGAACGGTTCGTCGGACAGCAAAAATGATTATAACCAATTTTATATGATTTCATATTCTGAAGAAGTTTTTTGTACAATAAAAATGTCTTCGACTGATCGTTTTCACAGTATACGTAAAAAACCTAAATTTTTATATCGCAACACCAAGAAGGAGTTGCCCGATTTTGTCCATTTTTAAAATGTTATTTGCTAGTACAATGAAAACACCATGTACTAAATTTCAGCTCTCTACGTTCTCAGGCAGTTTTCAAATATATAGCGGAAAACGAAATTTTTGTATGGCAACCCCACGAAGAAGTTGCCCGATTGGTCTCATTTTCGAACTTAATTTTACTTTTTTTTTTTAAAGTCCGTGTACAAAATTTCAGCTCCCTAAGTGTACGCGTTCTCGAGTTATCGTGCACACATCAGACGGACGGACGGACATGCAAAAATTAAAATAAGTTTTAATATTATGCGTGGGTGTCCAATCCATTTTTCTCTAGCATCATTATTTCGAGGTGTTACAAACGGAATGACAAACTTAGTATACCCCTATAGATTTCATCTAGGGTATAAACATACACACAATTATAACGAATTATTCGCGCCCTCTTAAAATTAATATTTCAAGGCGGCCGCACAACTGCATCTCAGATTTCATTTTATTCTGAATGAATATGCGTTGCAATAAAACTTCTTGCATTTTCTACGTACGTCTTTCAACGTCGTGAAAAAGCAATAAAAATATAAAAAAGCTTTTGCAAGATATTATGGGTACCTGGGTGCAAGATCGCCAAACCTCGAGGAGTTCGTTCTTTAAACCCGTCGAGTTGAAAATGTTTTTAAACTCCATACAAAAATTATTAATTGAGTGTTAAAGAAAATATAATTAAATTTTTTGTATTAAGTTATTCGAATTAAACTATAATTATAGTTTGTCGGATAGTATAAGAAAAAGCATAAACGTAGCCAACAGTGGAATAGGAACAAAACGAACTCGGTTGTAATCTAGCCTCCGCGGTATCACATTGACATGTCTGCCTGTTAATAAAGTACAACTCTAATAAATTCCTAGTCTTTAATTTATTGAATACATTAAATAGTTAGTGCAAAGAAAATTGTAATTATAAAAATATGAACAAAATAATAATAAAAATAATAACATAACAAATAGAAAAAAATAATAATTTTTAATTTTTCCTTTCCTCAATATCGGCGACTGCTCTCTCCTTCAGAGCACGGAGTAGAGCCAGTTACAACAACTACGATTTATCAAACATCCTACGGTATTTTATTGATACTATGCAATACTTTAGTTTAGACTTTTTAAATCAAAGAAAGAAGCCTTCAACTATGTTCAGACAGAAATTTGCAATATATCAGCAACAATAAAATCGTCACACCTTAAGAAGTCTCATTTAAATATGTCTGCTAGAGAAATGATGACATTTGTACATTTTTTCCCTTTGATTATTGCTGACCTCATCCATGAAGGTGATGAAAAATGGGTTTTCTTTTTAAATCTGTTAGAAATAATAGATTTACTTTTTTCATATACGTGGTCGAATGCACTCATAGATTTATTAAGAGAAAAAATAAAATTACATAATTCTGACAATAAAGACTTTTCAACAATAATTTGAAATCAAAGCATCATATTCTCACTCATTATCCAACACTTATTTTAAACTCTGGTCTACCAAGTAATTATTGGTGTTTTCGGTTTGAAGCTAAACACAAGGAATTCAAGATATATGCTCGCACTACAACTTCCCGAAGGAATATATGCTTGACATTAGCTAAAAAATTTCAAATGAAATTTGCTTACCGCATTTTATATTCATCATTATATTATGATGAATATTTGATCGCCTACGATAAGCATAAAACAGATAAAAAATGTGTGTAAGAAATTGAAACTAGAAATGGCAGACACAGTTTCTTGCTATAATCAAATAGAATTTCGTGGGACTATATATAAAGAAGGATATTGCCTCACAAGATGCTGTGACGAAGTTTGTGAGTATTCAATTTTGGAAATAGCCATAATTAAAATTGGTTGGAATTCATCGATAAAGATTCTTTGCAGAGATCTGAAAATTGTTTCTTATATTAGCCATTTTATTTCGTATCTTTTGAAAAGTTCAGATTCTGAGGGAGATGTGCACATTATTGATATAAACGACTTTTCGGGACCGCCAGTAAAAGCAGTTAAGACAAGTAAAGGACTCTTTATAATAACAAAGGAATACTTTTAGAACTTTACACATCTATCTTTTGATTCCCAATAATAATGCTTACAGTTATATACAAATACGATATTAATACGTTTGTGAATTTTTGTTGAGATTTTTGATAAAATTTTTTTTTATTAAATATTATATATGAGTTAGGTAGTAATAAATATAATTGATAGTTATTTTTAAGATTCTTTAATTCTGCACGAGGTAACAAATGAGTTTTTCACAAAGTTCTACAGAAAGCTTATCAGATTTTGATATGACTCAATATATTTCCGATATTGAAAAATTTGGTAACGACGAAATTATTGCTAAAATTCGGGAAAGAACACCCCTCCTACTGCGACAGAATCCAATTCAATTTATGAAAACTGTGATGTCGGACCAAACAACGAGAAAATTCAATAATATTGATGCGAATAAAAACATCGAAAATTTATAGGAAATTACTACAATAGCACAACGATGGAACAAATTACAAACGCTTCTCAACATCTGGGGACTCCAAGATTTATATGATTACTTTGTTTGTGAGTTCATGTCTATAGAAATTTTAATAATAATAAAATAATCTTACTATTTATTTCTCAAGGACTTGATATAGAAATATTGAAGCTTATGCGGCCACATTTAGGACAGAAAGCAGTGGAAAATTTTACTTATGAAGTAAAATTCGATTATCACTTAAGTAAATGGCATCAGAAACAGGGAATAAATTATCACCAATGTACATGTATTTCTACCGTGCCGCCGTCATTAACTACGCAGCTAATTGCTAGCTCAAGATCTATGTCACCATGTTCTACTTCCTCAAATGAGCCTCTATCTCCTGGACCTTTTATAATAATGTTCTAAAATCTGAAATACTTCTAAATTCATCGGAAGGAAACTTAATTCAAGATTATTATTCGGCACAAGGTTCACTTAACGATCGAAACAGAATAATTTTAGTAGAAATTATTTTTCACTACTTTACAAATAAGGGCCTTAAAATGGCTATTGAAGTATGCAAAAGATTAAGTCTTGAAATCCTAGACGTATTTCCTGGTGAGATTCAGGTAAAAACAATAATATTAGCATATTTTGTTTTGACTACTAAATGTATATTTTCAGGAGTACTATTTTATTGCTAGAAAAAATGCTGCTCCATAAGGAAAATTTTATACAAGCTCCAGAATAACAAAGCTCGATTATGTGTTTGGGTACTTAATTATGAAAGTTCTGTTACATGTGAATCTGAACGGTCTACAAAATATTCAACTACTAATACTGTAAAACAGAGTCAAATCCCAACGAGGCTGCGCATTAAATTTCCATAAAATTTGAGAGCCCTAAATCGGATGAATTTGACTATCATTGGAAAGGCTGTATTAATAGCAGATTGCAATTAATAAGAGCTTCAACAGGGACTCCAGAAATTTGTTTAAAGTGGCCACAATATACAAAACCCTGTGGTAATACACTTGTATGTATAAAAATTTCAATATTTAATATATAGATACTCCTAGTTATTAGCTGAGTGAACGAAGTGAGTGAAGCCTCTTTCTTAAATATGTATGTGTACTTTGCTGATTCTATAAATATTGTATAATAACTCCCGACGAAGGTATTTTTCATCCTTAAACTTGGTATAGACATTCATGCTGCTTTTGTGAAGAACTAATTAGGTATTCAGAATAATCAGTCAAATATTAACCCTTGAAAATAATTCTGGGATTGACCAAGTCCGGTAGATGACCAAGCGCCTGTAGATGCCTCAAACATGCATTAAAAATGTCCCAAATTGGAAAGTATTTTATTAATAGAATTTTCTTAAAGGAAGAGTTTCGTTCACTCAGTCCATCACACCTTTGTAATATATGAGTATTCTTCCTTGTATATAGTATATACCACATTTTAGATCGACATTGATTTTGGTCAACTTTTTGATGACAACAAATATAAATTTGATTGCTTAGAAGAATTTTCCAAAAAAAAATCGAAACATTTTCAACAATAAAATTAAAGAACCTCGAAGTCGTTGCCTTTTAGAAAAAATTCAATCTGATTCGAATGTTTCTGAAAGTACTTTGGTATCTTTGTAGATAATTGTTTTTTACATACCCATGTATTAATTTAGAAACTTTTATCAGTTGGGCGTAATGCAGCTATATGCTTTCTGCTTCACGCACTTCTAGTGCCAACATCTAATAAAACAACCCGAGACGAGCCCGGTAAAAAGTCTGTTATTAAATTTACCATAAAGGATTCCCAAACATCAGTAATATATTGGGCGAAGACAATCTCCGCACTGGATGATTACATCTCCAAACTACAGTTAAATAAAATAAGTAAAAAACGAGTTTTCAAACAAAACTGAGGCCAAGCCGCATGAAAAAGTAGAAAATAAACTTTTCTTCACACACAGAGGTGGACTCAGATTTTTTGATTGGGACATTTCTCTTGAATATTCTTTCTCTTCATGAATCAAATCACTTATTACCTCTGATTGATCATACTGAAATATATCGGTGATTGTCAGCGAATAAAAATCTGAGTCCACCTCTGTGTGTGAAGAAAAGTTTATTTTCTACTTTTTCATGTGGCTTGGCCTCAGATTTGTACTTATTTTATTTTCTGCCTTTTTCACGTTAACTAAATTGTTATTACGTGCTGCATGGAGATATTTTAAAACAATTTTTAAGTCATGTTTGGTGCCGATCCGAAAACAAAATTTTTTCGAGTATCAAATCGTGTACTGCAACGGTTTTCTGAAATTCAAATTATATCTTAAACAGCGCTTTTTAGCTGTATTCCAACTTGATCCCATATAACATGAATTTTCCCGATTTTCCATGCTTTCCACAGACTTTTCCTATTACTATGAATTTTTTTTAAAAATTTACATGAATTTTCCTCGATTTTTCATGCACGTTTTCATGATTGTTGAAGAGAAAGTATTGATGCCAGTAGGACGGAAAAAAATGATTCCGCATAGCTTATAAAACTTTTTTGTCGGAAAAGTCGGAAAATTCCGGAAATTCCAGAAAAATTGGAAAATTCTGCACTTTTCCTGAAACAGATTTATCACTAATCATATCGATGAAAATTTGTCCGATGATTTCCCCGCTTTTCCGGGTTTTCCACGGAGTTTTCCACAAAAGCAACTTTATGCAACTCATTTCGCTCTACAACTTTGTCTTAGGCTGCAAAACGCTCAAACGCTTCCTTGGCCTGAAAAACTCCGGAAAAGCGTTTTACATGAATTTTCCGCGAATATTTCTGCAAGTTTTCACCATTGTCGGAGAGAAAGTAATGATGCTAGTTGATAGGGAACTTGATCCTGCATAATTTAGAAAACTTTTTTACCGGAAAATTTTCCGGAAAAGTAGGAAAATTCCGGAAATTTTTTGGGAAAAATCGGAAAACTCTGCATTTTTCCTGAAACGGATTTATCACTAATCAAATTTGTACCAAATTTTCAAATGATTTTGCCCGATTTTCCGGGTTTTCCATGGAAATTTCCGGTTCAAATCTTCATAGATTCAATTGTCACGCGACATGACTCTGTGTACCAAAAGTGCGTCTACGAGAGTGTCGAAAATAGTAAAGAAATATATAAATAGACAAATTCGTGTACGAGTTAAAGGGAATGAATAGCCTCAAAAAAGAAGCCATCCAACCATTCATAATTAAAATGGGGTACGAAATTACAACACCAGAAACTATTGTGGTGTATTTTGGTGGTACAAAGTACAAATTTTTTAGTCTTATTAAGGCCATAGACGTATGTTTCAAAAATTTTCACCTGTTCAATCTTGAATATACACTCGCTAGTTGTTTGGTATGGCAATTCATCCAAATGTCTTTTTACAATATAATAACTGGGCAAGAAAAGGTTTTTTCACCAATTATCATTTTAGAAAGAGAACTAAAAAATCTATAAACTAATTTTTTTTTCCAAATTAAGAGGTAATATTAAAAGTGTATAATATGAAGAAATCTTTATATTTTGAATATATGCCATTATTAAATGTATCTTTTTAATAATAAATGAAATTCTCAAAGTTATCATGTTTTTTTTTGTTTTTTTTTTTTTTTGAAATGGTAAAAAATCATTACTCTGAAAACATTGCATTTTATTTTTGTACACCATTTTTTCCTTCGAAATGTTCGTAATTGGTACGAAACTTTTTGTTTGTTTAGACAAAGAACTTTTGTCTAGTTCGCAAAGCTTTTCTTCATTCAACAAATTTTTGTGAATTTAGATAAAATATTTTGTGGGAGAAAAAACAATTTTTGTTAATGATACAAAACGCAATTGAGGATAAAATTTGCTATTTTTCAAAAAATTGCTTTGTGGAACAAAGGTTTTGTTGCTTAACAATTTTCTCGTTTTGTTCGACTAAAAAGTTTTGTTAATCTTACAAAACCTATTTGAGAAATTGTAAATATAACATTTTTTTTTTCAAGTAACAATATACGCATCATAGTTTTCGAACTTCGAAAATTTTGCACTTTTAACAAATATTTTGTATTTCTATAAATTATTTGTTATTTCAAGAGCTAACTAAAACGGTTTTGTTTATTTTACCTACATTTTTGTCGGACTAATGATGACAAAGCATTTGTTACTAAAACAAGCTTTTTTGTGAAACTTACGTAGATTTTTCTTTCAGTGTTGTTCCAAAAAACAAGACTCTTCCGCGCTTAGTTATTGATTACAGGAAGTTGAACGAGAAAACGATAAGCAACTCGTACCCAATTCCTAATATTGAGGAAATATTGGATAAATTCGGAAGAAGTATATACTTTTCTATCATAGGTTTAAAATCCGACTTCCACCAAAAAAAAATTCATACAGACGATGTAGAAAAAACAGCTTTCTCCGTTGACAATGGGCATTATGAGTTCCGTCGAAAGCCCTTCGGTTTAAAGAACGTTTCTAATACTTTCAAGATGTTACGGTATTGCTTCACAGATAGTCATCATCACAACATCATAAAACCATGTAACACCATTTCACTTGTTGTGACATAAAAAATCTGACCTGCATTAATAACTTTGCAGAATGTAAGTCGGATCAAATGTCACAACATATCGATACCAGAAGTGGTTCAAAGTGAAATATGGAAAATGATGATTAATTCATTTTTTGTTTAATTGCAAAGTAATTAATGAGGTGATGACGATGTGTAGCAGTTCGTTTTTTTTTGATATGTGAAAAAAAGCTTGAAGTTCAGCTGAATGAGTTAGTGAGTTGAGTTGGGATTGGAAGCAAGGTTTGAAGTGATTTAATATTAAGATAAGTAAAAGCGTGAGTCAGTGCAGCAGATTTAATAAATAATTATAAATAACAGACATACATAATATATATGTATATAATAACATTTTAATATACAAAGGTTAATAACAATAACTGAATAAAATGTTTAAGTAAAATTTCTGACTGTGTTACTGAATTGGTGCTATATGAAAAGTGAGACCAACCGTAAGAACGTTACACTTTTGGCGCAGCCGGTAGGATTGAAAGGAGCACCAGCTACATTCCAACGGTTGATGAATTATGTTCTCACAGGTCTTCAAGGTCTAGAATGTTTTGTTTACCTAGATGACATAGTTATCTATGGCAAAAACCTTGAAGTAAATTGATTAAAGTTTTTGATCGTTTACGAGAAAATAATTTAAAGTTACAGCCAGAGAAATACCAGTTCCTAAGGCGCGAAGTCATATATTTGGGACCCAAATGCTCCAGTGAGGGAGCCCTCCCAGATCTCTTAAAAACAGAATGCGTTCACAACTTTCCCGTCCCGCGTACTGTTAGACAAGTTCAATCTTTTCTCGGCTTATGTGAAATTTGCGTGGACTGAAAACTGCCAGAATGCTTTTAACGAGATTAAAAGAAATCTCACTTCACCGCCACTTCTTATATGTCCAGATTTTACTCTGTCCTTTAACTTAACCACGGATGCTAACCAGGAAGCTCTAGGAGCTGTCCTGTCTCAGGGATACTGATGGACTACATCTTCAGGGAAAATATTGGAAGACAGTGTATACCATACATGGATGACATAGTAGTTTTTCAAATGGATCCGAAGAACATATTAAGAATCTTACGTTTTCAAAAAAACTAAACAAACTCGTCTGAGAAAACAACTACATAAATGCCACTACTTAAGGAAAAAAGTTGAATTTGAAAAGATTAAAACTACCAAATTCCAAAAACTCAGAAAGAAATCAATAGATTTCTGGGAATTATCAGCTACTATAGAAAATTCATTAGAAACTTCGCAGATATAGCCAAACCGATGATACAATTCGAGAAGAAAAATTCAAAAATGGACGTAAATAACAAGAAAAACATTGAGAGTTTTCGAACACTCAAAAAAAGGTTAATCACATCTCCAATACTCATATACCCCGATTTCGAAAAAAACATTTGAAGTAACAACAGACGCGACCCAATACGCCATAGGGGGTGGGCTATCCCAAGGAAATAAACCCATCTCATATATGTATATCGAGAACATTGAACGAACATGAAATCAATTACTTCACAATCGAAAAAGAGTTGCTGAGCATAGTTTGGTGCTTGAAGCAATTTATACCATACATCTACGAACGGAGGATAAAACTATTCAAAAAGAAAAAGAATTAGAGACTCTCATAGAAAAAATACTATCGCCCGGACATGAAACTAAAAGTCACAGAATTCATTAATAATTGCGAAACCTGCATCTTGATAAAATATGAAAGGAAGCCTACGAAATCACCATTCAAAATATCAGAAACGCCAAATAAACCGAATCAAATCATACATTTAGACGTATTCTATTCTATAAAAATGCAAAGTTGCAATGTTTATTAAAATTAATAATAGAAGCGAAGCAGAGTTTAGGAGAGCTTTAAGGATATATATTAGCACTTACGGAAATATAGAAAAGATAGTAACAGATAACGAGATAGGAATGAAATCAAGTCTTATGAGAAATCTCTTCAAATATAAAAACATTCAAATACATTATACTTCAAATTCGAATCATAATAGTAACACATTAGAAAGACTGCACAAACTGCAAATCAACGAACATTTAAGAATATTAAAACATACGAAAATGGAACCTTCCAATAGAACAACAAAAGGATCTTATTAATGGATATTACAATAATACAATTCATTCCACAACCAAAATTCAATTAGAGAAAATAATAAACAGGTTTCAATTAACAGACAACTGTCTGACTCGATCCAAAATATCACAGCTCATATTAAGGACCAACAACTTAATATTGAAAAATACTTATACAAATTCACTACCCAAGTCGAGAACAAAGTATTTACTTTAGAATTGTTGTATTTTAGACCTCACGCTCGTGCTCCCCGAAACGTTCAGGAAGAAGCGATTGGCGAGGATGTGCGGATCAAACGACAGATAAAAATTAAGTCACTATTCACTGGTTTTAATTCCTTTATTTTTTCAAGGTAGGTATTTCCAATGTTGTATAAGTTTTATGTTTAAGTATGTCTAAATCCTCTTACTATCTTTTATTAAATTCACTTTCCAATTCTTTTATTTTTTTCACCTTCCTTACTTTATCGAAAACATCCTCACTTTTTTGAAAACTTTCGCATTCCCGGATAAATCGTCGGTAGTTTTTTTGAATGAACTTTCTTGGACCGTGTAAAAAAAAATCAACTCCTTACTTTCGACGGACTAAAAAATGACTGCCTTTGACGGTGTTAAAAAATCAACTCCTCGAGGTTTGGGCTTGCTGCCCTCAGGTAATTTCTCACGACGATTTTAAATTCGTACGTAAGAAAATGCAAATTATCGATGCATATGCATCGTGAAGAAAATGCAACCCGATATGCACTTGTGTGCCCGTCTTAAAATATTACTTTTAAGCGGGCGAGAATAATTGTATGTACATATGTATGTATGTATGTACATACAATAAGATTGGAGCAATTGAATAATGTACGTAGGTACAGTGTATATTGCACATACAGAGAAGCAAATAAAGCATAAATTGTATGTAGGTAAGTATGCAGTGCATATCGTGGGAGCGGAATGCATGCTAGATAACAAAATGCAATTTATGCTTAAATTGCTTTTGTCGCAGCATTGAAATGCATTTTTAAATGCATTTGAAATTTTGCATGAAATTTTTAATGTAAATTAATTTTCAGGGTCATTTCTGTGATTCATCAATATATTGTATGTGACAATATATTGATGTATTGACCTTATGGTTGTGATTCGGGACTTAGGTACCTGAGTCACAACATCCCTCCCCCCTGGGGAAAAGAAAGTTTTATTCATCCGAGAAGAAAACTTTCTCTTTTTCTCTTTTTTTTATTTTTGCAAGATATTAGACGTACGTGTATATTACACGTATTATAAAATTAGGCGAATTTTAGGTATACATAATTTCGTAAAACTATAACAATAAATTAAAATAAATGTTACATACTAAATTACAGTGGTAGTATATAAAAATGAAATTGTTTAATTATAATCTGTATTACGTGTAATTGATTCACTTTCACTCCAATATACCATTCCGGTCTTTCTTAATAGTAGGGGATTATACCCTATACCTATTCTCATAATTTATGTTTAAATTCTATTTATATATCCGTATTTAAGATTAATAAAAAAACCGTACAAATATATATGTATATATATACATAAAAGTTAGTGTATTAGACGAGAAAACAAAACACAAAAAATTACTTATTGTTCATTATCATTTTGCACATCTTTTCTACAATATCATATGATTGGTTGTTCACTTTTGTTTCGTGCAATGAAGTGTTATGTACGTAAATTATACCCTGAAAAAGTATAGAAAGGGGATGATTTTACAGGCATACATACATGTTGAACATGATTAGCTTACCTTCAAAAACATTTGAAGAAAGCAAATCAGTTCCTAAAACTCACATAGAAAACCCTAAAATTTGAAAAATATTAAAAAATTGAATAAGTTCTTCAAATTCAATTCAATAAAATATTCCAAATTATAAATTTTCACATAAGCTAACCATGCCTAAAACATGGTTAGCTTATCTATTTAATCAGTGAAGAAAATTGCGTCAGCAATTGCATCAGCAATTTTCTTCACATTCCATAAATTAAAATAAAATTATTCCCATGGCAAATTTTGCCTTCAGCAAAATTTGCCAGTAGAAATATTTACTTTAAAAAAAATAAAGCAAAAGACAAATCGTACCTTCAGTACGATTTGTCGTGAAAATTTCAATATGTATGTACGAACGTACATACATATCACAAAAAAGCTTTCGCGATAAGAAGAGCGCGCCGCGAAAGTACATTGTATATATACGCGCGCGGCATCGTGACGGTGGCTGATGTTTATAAAAGCATCAAATTTCAAGCCTCCGTCCAACGAAAAATATTCTGGACTTGTTTAATCAAGTCCAGAATAAATGAAAATTTTCTCAGGGTGAAAATGAAACTATGCATTTTTTACCCTGAACGAAGGCTCTTGATCGCGACAAAAGTGATCAAGAGCCGAGTTGTTTTAAAAACTTGAATAACGGCGGTTCATGGAGTTGGTTTGAAAATCTCGTCAAAAACGGAGTAAAATTCAAAAAGTTTCTACGTACGAGCGGGATTGCTAATTTGAGTAACGGCAATTAAAAAACAAAAGAAAGGGAATTTAAGAGTCGAGTTTTTGAATAAAAGTAGTGTAGTGTTTTTACAGAATACACGGCGATTGTGATTGATAAGAGTGGTTTTGAATCTGGGTCTCGGTTGAGTAATAAAAAAAAGTTAAAATAGAAAAAGTTAAAAGATCAGAAATTTATGACAACAAAAAAATTGTACAACAAGAATTGTGGTGAAAACAAAAGAATTAAAATAAATTAGAAAACAAAATATTAAAAGAAAAGTGTTTTGGATGCAATACCCGCCATCCCCACAAAGGTACGTAACAGAAGTAAAGAAGTACAGTTATAAGTATGTGTCATATATTTGTATATTTCGGTACTTTAATGCTTCAGTTTGTTTATCCGTACTTACATCTCATTCTTCAATGATAATTATATTGTTGTTATTGCTACGGCAGGGGTAATGGGATAATTTACAGAAGGTGAGGAGGGTAGGAGTTAAGGAAGGGAGAAAAAAAAACGATTTAGAAAGAAATGTAACAAGCATTGATCGATCGGTAGTTTTCTGTCGACAAATTTCTTATCTGTCGCGACAGTATCACGGCGAGCAGAGGAGAGAGAGAAAAAAGTAAACAAATAAACGAATTCAATGTCGTGATAAGGATGGTGGGTTTGATCTCGCTCATCGGTTTGAGACTTTTGTTTTTTATTGTACAAAATTGCTTGTGATGCAATTTTATAATGCCTTGGATGACTGAAAATTTGTAGTTCGGTTAGTTGCAAAATGATTTTTGTGGTGAACCTTTCTAGGCGGCCTTAACAGGCCCCTGCCGACTATGTGGTATTAATCAGCGGGGTTTATGTGGACACTATTTGGTCCCGTTGGAGGGGGCCCAACAGGCTCACTTTTAACTGCCCCGGGAGAGACAGCGTAACTGTTTGCGAGGCTGAACCCCGTGCGCACAGATACTACCCTTTCGATTTCTCGCTGTGGCCACAATATGCCATGTCGTTATCAGCATTAGGTAAGTTTTGTTTTTGCATTTTTATTACTACTTAGTGTTTAACTTTTCCTCTCTTTTTTTTTTAGGTGCTGACCTCGTGCTTATTGGGAGATCATACCACTTCTCCACTCTGGGTGACAGGGACAATCACATACCACTGATGGGTCCGGGGGCTTAGTAGCTGAAGATCAAAACACATTTTTTTGTATCTTTTTTTTACTTTCCCGTACGGAATGAAAATACAGAAATAAAAATATCAAATTAAAATCAAATATTGTTCATGCTTTTCTTCTTCTATCCATTTGGCTGGCCTATTTTTTCTGAGTATGCCTTTGTTACGTTTTTTTTTGCTTTTTTATTTGGTTTCCTCATATGATTTTGTTGTTTTCTTCTGTATGGAATGATCATATATAGTGTTCATCTTAGGGTACGTACTGTCGTGTTAGCATTATGATATATT
Organism: Dioctria linearis; assembly: GCA_963930735.1. Taxonomy (NCBI): domain Eukaryota; kingdom Metazoa; phylum Arthropoda; class Insecta; order Diptera; family Asilidae; genus Dioctria; species Dioctria linearis. Next base: position 252,949,715 of record OZ005740.1, on the reverse strand, counting down.
ATATGTTACTGTATTGTAGTTTGTTTTATTAAAGTTCACAGTGTTCGTTTTTTGTCGAAGGTGTGTCTTTATGTTTCAGACATATATATATATACATATGTTACATGCCTAAAACAAATACATAATTATAAATAAATAAGATTAAAAAAAAAAATATTAAAATATTTCATCCATAAAATTTTCACATAAGCTAACTATGCTTAAAACATGGTTAGCTTATCAATTCAATCAGTGAAGAAAATTGCGTCAGCAGTGGCCGTAAGGCCTCACACAATAGCGGTTAACGCCGGGCTGAAGATGGGATGGCAACAGGCACATAATCCATACTCTCCAATGATGTCGAGAGTCCCTCCTGAAAACAAGATAATAAGTAAAAGAAAAAAAATTGAATATCTTAAGCGCGGACAGTAGCCCTTACCTGCAGCAACCCAAGCTTGCCCCCGATGCGGGTATAAAGGTATCATTACCCGGTGATGTGCCCCAGCCACAGCCGGGGCGATCCAGGCGGTGAAAAAGCGATGCCCCCGCCTCAAAAGCATCAGGCGAATGGGACCCCGCCACGATGGGTTCACGTACACAATGGTTATGCCATACGCCATAGAGGTGATCCCGGAAGGGCTATAGTATGGCGGTTGGTAATCAACATCTCCTGTTTTTCCGATGATAGATACACAAAAAAGAATCGAACAACTTATAGAAAGCAACTTTTCGAAGTGTCCACGAGTAAAGCTCACACTCGAATGCGACAGATTCTTTTGAACAGAGTACCGAAATAAATAACCGCAACAAAGTAACCAACATCCAAAGTAAAACAACATCCAAACAAAAACAAAATGTAATCTAAAACCCTAGAGAAGGAATCCCAAAACAATAAAAATATTCAAGGGAACGAACCCTTTCCCCCAAGAGTTATTCCTCTCCAAAGAATAACTCTCTTTTTTGCGGGGGGGGGGGGGGAGGATTGTTATATATCTAAAACATACCTAAAGACATACCTGAAAAAGGGTAATAAAATAATTATTTAACATATTTCATTGTAATTTTTCAATAAGCTATTCATGCTTAAAAACATGATTAGCTTATCTACTCGATCAGTGAAGAAAATTGCATCAGCAATTTTCTTCACATTCCATAAATTAAAATAAAATTATTCCCATGGCAAATGGTAGAAGTATTTACTTTAAAAAAATAAAGCAAAAGACAAATCGCACCTTCAGTACGATTTGTCGTGAAAATTGCAATATGAATGTACGAACATAGTGTAGTAATGTGCGCTATTTAACAGACGTGTCTAAAAACGCTCCTATCTTTTTTGTCTTAAACCAGTATTTAACCGCGTGGTTTATATTTAATTTTTGTGCCTATCTTTAGTATTATACGTTACTATACGACATTGCGTGGTTTGGTGCTATTTACATTCGATAAAACTCCACATTTGGTGAATTCTTTCGTTCGACTTTGGTGCATTTTGTTCTCTCTGGACTGGAATTATGACGAGTAAGGGAACTAATACATCGAAAGCCCTGCCGGCACGTGAGGGGAGAGGTCGCCTTAACTGAGACTAGTGCTCCCGTCCTGCGCAGTTCATCCAATACATCATCGTCACAGGGCAATAACCCGAACTTTGATTCACCATCATCTGATTCAAATCAACTACTTCGTGACCTTGAACGCAGACTCACCAATAATTTTAACCAGATGTTAACCTTTGTGGCACTAAGCTTTTGAATGAACGCGGAGTACCAAGGGGTACATATTGTACCCCTTGTTTTTTTTTAAGTTTGGAGGGGAAAATTCTGCTACACATAAAAAAATACAAAATATTTGTGGAAATTTTATTCAAAATAAAGTTATTTTTATAAAGCAGAATACATAAACTCAATTTAAATTTCCATTTTCATCGCACCTGTTGCAATAATTGATTTTTCTTTGATGACCATGATTTTTACAAAGAAAAATCTTGCACTTTTCACAATAAAGCCGACATTTCTTATCGTCCTTTCTTGGGCACAAATGGCAGCGTCCAAATGACCGATCTGGGTTGGGCGTCATAGGTACGTTTTCTTGAGGTAGCACTTGACTCATAGCATCCACTACTCTTTTTGGGATACCGTTTCGATTTGTCATTCTTCTGGCTACATGCGGTTTAATCAGGGCAAGTCCCAAGTCAAGTAAAAACAATCTCCTTTTATCCCTTTGTTGTTTTTTCCAATCTGGAAACTTGTTTGTCCATAGTGAATATGAATTAACGCCAGCTATATCAATAATGTTTTGGAAAAGTACAAATGGATATCTTTTGGTGCCTCTTTTTACGCTATACTCATTGACCAATTTATCCATAGTGTCTACCGCACCTTTTGTATTATTGTAATGGAGTATAATGTCTGGCTTGAAATCATTCTCTATTCCACCTATGGCCTTGTCATGATGTTCGGTGCTCAATAAAATTACAGCATTATTTTTTTTGTTCACATACGAGGCGAAAGTCATATATGTGTTGAATGCAAATAAAGAACTTTTCTCTACTCTGCTGCGATTGGGCAAAAGGGCGGGAGGAATATCGGCTTTGTTTTTCCTCACAGTTCCACAAAGTGTTATACCGCGTTCATATAGTTCCTTAGCAAGCGGCACACTAGTAAAAAAATTGTCCGTGGTAATTCCACAACCACGTTGAACTCTTTTACCTTGTTGCTTTTCTGGCATATTGCCCTCTTTACCCGAATAAATTTGCAGATTCCAGGCATATGTTATCTCACAGTCAACCATTGCCCATATTTTGATGCCATATTTGGCTGGTTTCGATTTCATGTATACCCTAAAAGGGCATTTCCCACGAAAACCGACGAGCTGCTCATCAACAGTAAGGTGAAAACTAGGTGTATAATTTTCTTTACAATGCTCAACAAACATCTCAAAAATTTCTCTAATTGCTGCGAGTTTGTCGTTTTGCTTGCGAGCAGTTCTTGTGGTAAGATCGTCAAACCTCATGTAAGATAGGATTTCACTGAATCTAATGCGTGACATTGTAGCGGTAAATATTGGTCTACAGTATAGAGGGTTATTAGACCACAAAAATCTAATCGGTTCCCTATTAGCTTTTAGCGCACCAGCAGTAATTAGAAGTCCTATTACAGCATACATTTTGGTTGTATCTACAGGTATCCATACTTTTTGTTGCTTATTAGGATATTTTTCCTTCCTTGTTTCATACATACTAACGGCTTTTTGGTTGGTATACTGTACTATTTTATCAACCATGGCTTCACAAATAAAGAGTTTGAAACAACTTTCCAAATCAGAAAAATTTTCTGAAGCGGTAGTTAGGCCACTAGGAATTCTCACAGTATTCTGTCGAGATCGACGTCCAACCGGCGGGTCCACATTCCAGATAGTTTTGTTTTTGGATATATAGGACGGATTGCTCAAATATTTGACACGCAGGTTTGCCAAAGGTTCCTCATCACTGTCACTGTCTGCGGAACATTGATTTTCCTGAAATAAAAATGCAACGAATATATATAGATTCAAATCACTAAATCAGAAATATTGGTACCTCATCAATAGGAAGAATATCACCAACTTCCTGAATATATTCAACACAATCATCTTCTTCCGAAGCCACCGACATATTATCATTTTCTGAACTATCAGCAACCTCGTCACTGTCCAGTTCATCACAATAACGTAGTGCTAATTGTCTGTCTGCCTCCACATTCAAATCAAATTTACGTTTAGCCATTTCTAAGAGCACAAATTTACACAAACCGCACAATACAACGATTAGCAAAACAATAAACATGCACTTCAGTGAGGTGCACAGTTCAAAGTTACAAACACGTGATGATATCATCGAGAATTTCGCATGAATATATTTTGCAAACCAAGACATCAAGTGCAAACCAAGACTTCAGTGAGGTGCACAGTTCAAAGTTACAAACACGTGATGATATCATCGAGAATTTCGCATGAATATATTTTGCAAACCAAGACATCAAACCACAAGCGGGGTACAAATTGTATCCCAGCCCACAAAATTAATTATAATTTGAAAATTTTAAATTGTAAATAATTGACTATGATGATATTAGATCATTAAAGTATTATTAGTGGCTATGATAAAAGCACAATACATTTAAAAAATAATTCTTTCAAATACACGCAATTTTGTGAGTGTGGGGTACACAATGTACCCCCTTAGTACCACAAAGGTTAATGGAGTGTGAATCTAGAATAATGATGTTCATTGACAATAAACTTAAGACCTACAGTGACCGTCTGAATGCGTGTGAAAAAACAACAAGTGAGCTTAGTTCAAATTTAGAAGCTTATAGCCTTCGTATTACAGCATGTGAAAGCTCATTTTCTGATCTCACGGCTAGACTTAAAGCTCGCACCATGCAGCTTGAATCACTGCAGTGCACTCAAAGATTATCTGATATCATCATTCGGGGGATTCCTATGAAAATGTCTGAAAATCCACTGCATATTTGGGCTGAAATTGCAGCTAAGGTGCAACACCCTGTCTCTTCCTTCACTGATGCGTTCCGTCTGAGAAATCGCTAGTAGTGTAAATATGGGGTTTCTAAATCACTGTGCGTTGTGCGCAAAGAAAAAGTTCAAGAATTGTGAATGGCCGGTGGGAATGAGCAGGGAGATAAGTGCGCACAGAAAAAGTTCTAGAAATGTGAATGACCGGCGGTAGTACCCAGGAGCAGTCGAGATAAGAGTTTTTTGTTTGGGCTAGCGTAAAAGTATTACGAGCAGCTGATAGCTGATATGAGTAGAAAAAATTGTGTTTTTATTAGCGGGAAAATAGATGTTGATAACAGTAGAGAATGAAGGAATTTTTTATCTGGCTGGAATGCAATGTCAAGGTTAAGATAATTTGCTAAAATGCAATTTTAAATAAGATATCATAGGCAAAATTATCGCAAATTCATTCGAATAATATGCTTAGTCAAGAATTCGCAAAGTTCAAGAAATGAGGCTAAAACAGCGATTGCATGAGAATAGTCAAAATTTTTATAGGAAGTTGCGGTTAGGCGTGCTTAAAATGCTTTTAATTTCAAACTATTGTGAGAAATTATCATTGCGGTTTTAAGTGCTTGATTTGTGCGGAGTTCAATGCTAGAAAAATTTCCAGGAACCATTCAGTGAAATTTAAAATTTACTTGAAATAAGACGCGTCCTGAGTTCGGTCTAAGCGATTTCTTACTTAACCAGTTATTATTCAAAACTTGTAAAAATGTCGATGCCATCGCTAAGCATTGACGATTCGTATGATGGAGATTTCGAAACATTGGAGGAATTAAATTCGCATAACTTCAAGCCGCTCCTAAAGATAAAAAATATGGAAAACCATCATCCTTATAAGATTCTTGGCTGCAGAAGAGCTCACACCAAATATGGCGATCGTATAGTTTTGGACCTGGAAAATTACCAGCTATTTTTACCACCGCGTTACGCACTAACTGAAAAAGCTATAGAGAGATTGAACGGCGGAGGATTTTATATAAATTACCAGACATTGTCAGGAGATTCGTACAACCTAAATTTCACAAAAAGTATTTCCAAAAATACGTACTATAATGTTTTGTGATATTTCAAGTGAATAAAAAGTAATTAAATTCATTTAATAAAGAAAAGTTTCTTAAAATTTTTCCAGTTTCATTTCCTTGCCTTCCCACTTTGCCTAGAATTTGGTTTTTCTATTTCTATTTTCAGCCGTTTTTATATAATAGCAAAAATGAAGGGATTAAGTGTTCAGTTTTTTCTTTATCTTTTGTTCTCATGCTTTGAATTATGTTTAGAGTTTTTGACAAATCACACTTTTACACTTTTTAATGATAAATAAAGTAAATGCGAATGCGATTAAGAATGTTGAAAACCGCAACTGATAAAGTTCGTGAAATATATTTGAAAATTAATTTAAAATGAAAGGAAATTGCGGTTAAATGTGTGTTGGAGAATTTCTCATAGTGTTTGTCTTCAGAGCTTTCTTCGCAAAATCTTCATGAATCAGTTGAAATATTTCAAGAATCGCGAGAAGTCGAATAGTAAAATTCCTATAAGGCTGCAATTAAATTTTGAATGAAAATTTGTGGAAAAGTTACCTATTGCTAAAATAGCTAAAAATTGTTGGAAAATTTAAAAGTAATTAAATTCATTTAAAGTGCTGCATAAAATTTAAAAAAAGGAACTAACCTATTTGAATATTAAAAGATGGAATTTCAACAAGCCCCGCGAACTATATCTTGCCCGCTTATGTTTAGCGATCCCCACATATTATCCTGGTATGAGCAAAGTATGCATAGTGAAGCAGAAATATTTATGATAACATCAGCAAATTTAAACAAATTGTGTTTAAAGTGTGCATATGGAGAAGTACGTAGAAGACCCTTCAATGAAATAAATTTCGCTCATGAGATGCTTTATTCATTTTCTGAAATTAAAGACAAATATATAAAAAACCCAGACCAATATTGTAAGAATTGCCAACGATCCTTTTTTGAAATTGACTACGTTTGAATAAAAATGTGTTATAAGATATTGCGTTTTTTTTTTCTTCAAAACTGAGTTCTTTTTCAGCTTTGCGGTTTATAACTGCGGTTTTGTAATTTGTTAAGTTTCCTCACGTTTCGTATTCGACAACTCTTCAAAACTGTAAATTCTTTTTCTGTGTGTAACGATTTGCAGTCTTTTAAATTGTTGTTACGTTTCCGAAAGTTTTCAGTTTAAGACCTTTCGTGTTTGAAAGCTTTACAAAATCGCGAAATCTGTTGAATCAAAATATTTTAAAGTTAAAAAATAGTTTTGAGATTATGGCTTCATAATTGTGTGAAATTTGTGGAAAAAATTTTAAGCGAAAGTTTGATTTCGAAAGACATTACAGAGCTTTGCATAGTGATGGATTTGCATGCAATATATGCTATAAAATTTATTCAACAAAACATTTCTTGCAACAACACAAACGAAAGCATGCGCTAGATGCAAGTAGCAGTAAAAATTTTCCTTCAACATCATCATCTTCATCCTTTTCTGGAGTGTCTGAAAGATTAACACGATTATGCCAGCCATGCAATGAACACATCGAAATACACAAATGGGGATATCATCTACGAACAAATGATCATAAGAGGAATGCGGCTTACCCTGTTAACGAAAAGATTAAATGTGATAAAGAGGGATTCGATGGAAGGATTGAGACCTATATTATTCAAAATGGAGACGAGGGATTATTAGACATAAAACAATTTTTAGATAACTATAAAGAGACTATATTGAAATCACTGAAGAGCTCATTGGAGAAGCATATTTGTTTTAAATTTAATTTAGAAGTTTTCGGAGAGTATATAAAATTTTCAAAAGCAAATTCCGAAATGGATAACGAAATAGTGGCATCAATAAAATCTTTTCAGATAAAAATGACAGTTGCATGCAATGAAAATGATTTGCTCTCTGCATATAACCATATGGCTGAATGTATACGAATAAAATCGCAAGAGTTTCAAGAAAAAGATAGCGGTTGGTCTCTATCTAGAATAATTCATATTGAAATTAACATCAATAAATATCAGCCGTTTAAAGGATCATCATATATACCTCTGCCAAAACAAATTATGAATAAAAGGGCTTGCATAAATATTGAGAACTTTGATGTATATTGTTTCAAATTGGCCGTTATATCAGCTCTATACCCGGTTGATGTGAATGTTAATAGGAAATCTTCATATTTGATTTATGATATAACTTGCAGTGCTATTGAATTAGCTAATGGAATAAAATTAGAGTTTGGATCAATCGAATTTCCAATTTCCTTAATTGATATTAAGATTTTTGAAGAATTAAATCCTACCATGAGCATAAATGTGTTTGGCTATGAAGAAACTAAAGAAGAGAATTATCAGATAGTTGGACCTTATTATTGTACTACAAACGAAAAGAAAAATCATATTAACTTGCTTTTGCTGCAACAGGGAGAAGATTATCACTTTGTATGGATTAAAAATATGTCCACATTAATTAAATCGCAAGTTACTCAACATAAAACTCGAATTTTTTTATGCAATTCTTGCTTGCAGTATTTCTACAATGAGCAGTCTCTTGAAATTCATAAGAAGGAATGCTGTAAAATTGTTACATCCATGCCAACTCCAGAAAAATCTGTGTTAAAATTTGATAAATATAACAGACAATTGGATTGCCCATTTGTAGTTTATGCGGATTTTGAATGTATTCTTCAGAATATTGAAACTTGTTTGCCTAATCCGAATTCTTCATCAACAACAAACATTCAAGAGCATATTCCGTGTGCTTTTGCTTATTTTATAAAGTGCTCTTATGATGAAAATCTTTGCATATTTAGAAGTTATCAGGGTGATGCAGCACAAAGATTTGTGGAAATCTTAGTGAAAAATGTTCTTCATATTTATGAGGATTTTTTTAGTAAGCCTAAACAGCTAATACCGCTCTCTCCTGAAGAAATTCAAGTGCAAAGAAGCCAGGAATGCTGCCATATTCGCAATAATATATTAAATGATGATAGAGTCATTGATCATTGTCATTTTACTGGTAGGTACAGGGGTCCAGCACATAATGAATGCAATTTAAGCAATAGAATTCCTAAATTTATACCCATATTTTTTTATAATTTTAGTGGATATGACAGCCACTTATTTATGAAGGCATTAAATATAGTTAAAGGTCCTATTAATGTCATTCCATTAAACAAAGAGCTGTATATATCTATATCAAAAAGAATTTTTGTGAATAAATCAGAGACTTTTGAATTACGCTTTTTAGATTCATTCAGATTTATGTCTAGCAGTTTAGAAACTCTTGCAAACAATTTACTAACGAAAGACTTCTTTATACTTAAAAGAGAATATAAAGATATTGAATGCTTTAATTTACTTAGGAGAAAGGGTATATTTCCTTATGAGTTTCTGAATTCTTGGGATAGATTAAATACTCCATCTCTGCCTTCACGAAGCAGCTTTTTTAATAAATTTACAAACAGCGAGTGTACTGAAGAAGATTATTTACACGCAACAAAAGTGTGGAATAAATTTAATTGTCAGACCCTTTCAGATTATCTTATGTTATATTTAAAATCTGATGTTTTATTATTAGCAGATGTTTTTGAAAATTTTAGAAAAGTGTGTAAAGCTATTTATGAGTTGGATCCTTGTCATTACTACACTGTACCAGGATTGTCATGGGATGCAATGCTAAAATGCACCAAAATTGAATTAGAATTATTGACAGATGTGAATATGCATAATTTTATTGCTAAAGGAATAAGAGGAGGATTAACTCAATGTTCTCTAAGACATTCAGTGGCTAATAATAAATACATGAAGGAGTTTGATTCATCTGCGCCTTCTAAATATCTAATCTATTTATATGCAAACAATTTGTATGATTGGGCTATGTCCCAATATCTCCCACATGGAGGCTTTGAATGGGCGCAGAATATTGATATAGACATTATGAGCATCCCTGATAATTCAGAAATAGGCTACATTTTCGAAGTTGATTTAAGTTATCCAGAGGCAATTCATGATTTGCATAATGATTTGCCTTTTTGTCCTCAGAATAAACGCACTTGCAAGTCCAATTCGAAGAAATTAATTGCAGATTTGGAAAATAAATATAATTATATAATTCATTATAAAAATCTTCAGCATTGTTTAAAACATGGATTAAAATTGCTACGAGTTCACCGAGTTCTACAATTTAAACAATCGGCTTGGTTGAAAAAATATATAGACATAAACAACGCCCATCGAATAAATGCAAAAAACGAATTTGAAAAAGATTTTTTTAAAATGTTAAATAATGCAGCCTACGGCAAGACTATGGAAAATGTTGATAAGAGAAAAGATGTCAAGATTACTACAGATTGGGAGAGTCGAGGACGACGTATGGGTCTTCGTGCCCTTATTGCTAAACCAAATTTCCATAGTTTGTCTCAATTTTCGCCTAATATGGCTGCTATTCAATTAACTAGGGTGCACACAGTTTATAACAAGCCTATATATTTAGGTTTTGCTATTTTAGAACTTTCCAAATTAAAAATGTATGAATTTCATTATGATTATATTATCCCAAAATATAATCATCGCGCTCTTCTAAATTATATGGATACAGATTCATTTATTTATACCATTTTTACTGAAGATTTTTATAAGGATATAACTAGCGATATTGAAAACCTTTTTGATACATCAGGCTATTCTGTTGACAATCCTTTTAATATTCCACTCAGAAATAAGAAAGTATTAGGATTAATGAAGGATGAGAATAATGGCAATATTATGTTGGAATTTATAGGATTACGTTCTAAAATGTATTCTTTAAGAGTTGAATCGAAATTGGATGTAAAAAAAGCGAAAGGAATTAAAAAAGTTAGCATAAGCAAGTTAAGTCTAGATAACTATAGAGATTGTTTGTACAGACAAAAATTATTTTATATAAATATGCTAATTTTTAGATCTAAGCTTCATACCATATACACTCAATATATTAACAAAGTAGCATTAAGTCCTTTAGATGATAAGAGATTTATAAGAAATAATGGCATTGAAACATTTGCAATAGGACATTATAAAATAAATCAAATGTTTATTGATGAATAATAAAACACATTATGATTAATTAAAAAGATGTCTTTTATTTATGTGACTCGCTTTTCCAGTTTTTTACTGAAAACATGCTCAACAGAATTTGTCTTATCGAAATTTTTGATTAATTAATCAAAAATTGTCTTTTTAATAATATTTAAAAATCTTACACTTATTTATTCTTCTGATTGCTTTCTAGAAAATTTCTTAAAAGATGCACATTTCTTTGAGAACATTTTCCTTTACGGGTCAAACAAGAGGAAGAGTTATTATATAAAGATTCTAAGTAAGATAAACTAGGACACTGCAATTCTTCTTCCATATTACATATAGACACATGTTCACCGCACATCTTCTTCAACCAACAGATCTTTTCATATCCTTTCAAGAATATAGTCTTGTCTTTCAATAATGGAGCCACCAAAGTATGCAATTGATGATATGGAAGGTAACCGTCATCCCAATGAAAGCCGTGATAGTTATGATGCAATCAAGTTGCTTCTTTCCTTTTTGCTGCGGTTAAATCATTGAAATTGAAGGGGGGTTGCAATATGAAGTGCTGCATTTGATTGTCATTCGACAAAATTGCTAATTCTTTCACTATGAATCTATTCTTATTATCCTTAAATCCTTGAATATCTAAGATTGCAGCCATCTTCGTTTAAATAACTTTTCGGACTTCACTGGTCAACGGGCTGTATTCAATTATTCGATCGCGGAGAAGCAAACAATAAGCTGATGTCTTTGTTGGGATGTTGGCAGAAGTCATAAATTCTAACCTTATGTCTACAGGCCCACTCTTGATACTCTCATTTTGATGAGAACAATCGATAACAGCAATTGGCGCGATTTCATTAAATTGTTTTGTAGATAGGAGAGGTTGAGGCTGTCGGCTATAATAGGATTGTTGGAATTTTATATACATCTCATATAGTAAAGCATATCGATCTCGATCAAACTTCAAGTTTAAGTCATCATATGGATAGGATTCTGAGTTTAAGTGTACTTTAACGTTGGTGAGATTACAGTGGTCAAATTGACTTCCATCTTTTTTTTATCATCTTTGCGATCAGTTTGGAGTGCTAAGATAACATATCTAGGCTTTTCTAGTTGTGTGGATAATTTAACTGACCACGTATGCTCTGTTGCTAAAGGCAAAACTGGGTATTCGTAAATATCCCAATTTCGGAATGACACTTGAATTGGACGTCCACTTTCAACTGTTTTCAGCAATACTAGCTTTTCATCATCTGCTATTGTGATGTGTGGCATCTTCCATTGCAGCTTAAAAATATTGATTGCTACTTCATCGGTGGGAGAAATAAAAGCATTGCCATCTGTTCTACTTCGAATTAATATCAATTCGTGTTTAGCGTTTACTATGACTTTTTTATAATCTTCAGCGAATCCTAACAATATTTTAAGTGGCACGCAGAAATTAAAGAACAGTTTGTCTGGTTTTATAGGTTCTGTTGCAGACCAGCCTGCATTGAGCAACATTTTGCTCTCATTTTCATTCAGCGAAATATAATTTTTCAATGTGCTAGCTATTCCGAGATTCCTAGTCCGATCGATTTCTACTCCATTTAATTCATAACGAGCCTCATCAAAGAGAAAAGCAAAAGCATTGTTTGATAGACTTGCGTCCGCTGACTTTGTCCCATCTGACTTTTTAGTTAGAGAAGCTTCAAGATATAATAAACTCTCACTGGGTAGAACATATAAACCTTGATGCTGTACTGTAATTCGAATTTCATCGCTGTTTTTATATGAAGTTAAGAATGGCGAATAACTATGATATTCTAATTTCGCTATACTGGTATCATAAGATACACCTCTATTAATATTAAAAATGTCATTCATATTTTAGTTTTAATCCGAGAGACTTTAAAAATTCCTTATTATTTGTGGTTAACTTTGATCTTCGCTCTTGCGAAGACGATAATTGACTGATCATTTGAAAATGTTCCGGTTTGTATTTATCACTCTCTTCTTTATTATATATCAGCATATTGAGGTTTCAAATGCAATCTAGCAGTAATTGTCTCTCCTCTAAAATTTATTAAGTCGCCGTCTTGATCAACTAATTTCAGTACAAGTGAACTTATCGTTCTGACGTTCACAGGCAAATAAATAACATTTCTAGGGACCTCAACTATTTTATATCCTGGTCCCACTTTAGGAGAAAATTCATGAAGAGTGTGAACTTGGCTGTTATTAATAAATGACCCCGATACGATATTACATTCAACGCGCACTACATTAATTTTTATTATATTAACAGGCAAGTCAGATTCATGTAAGATGCTAGAATCCAATTCGCTCTTACTAAATCCCAATAACGAACCAATAGAGTTTGCTCGGTTGAAATATATTCGCTCTGTACTCTTAATTTCACTTTTCAGAGTATTATTGTTGGCTATAATAGTAATTGCAGGCTTAGTTTTGGTCACATTTAGTTCTCTTTTTACAAGTGCTGCAATATCGTTAATTTCGTAAAATCCTTCTGGAATTTGTATGATTTCATCTCCCACATGAAATAAATTATTCCTTCCATCCACATTAGGTATTGAATTGTATGTTTGGAAATCAATGAGTCCGCAAATGTAGTTTGTATAAAGATCCAAAGGAGGAAAATATTCAGCTTTGAGTATAGATGAATTCCCCGTTAATGTTAGTGTTAATGACATGATAGATCTGATTGAAATGCGATTGTAATGAATAAAATCCTTTATTTATACTCAGATAATATGCAATATGGATATAAAAAAGTAAATAACCTAGGATGTCTTAGACCGATTATATAGAAACTTTAAGCATAAATGTCCGCAATTTATAGAGTTATAATTTTGATAAGATTCATAGTTGTACACTATTTTATTTCCTAAATACTTTAAAAGTTCTTTTGGTGGTTGTAAATTTCCAAAGCTGTCGAAGTATTCGATTTCAGAATCCTTCTTGTAGTATGCCACCCAATGACTGCCCGAACCAGAAACTGAATCCAAATTAACAATTCCACATTCATATTTTTGAGCCTTCTTAGGAAGATTGTCGCGCATGAAGACTCCTCGAAAATGCGGTATATGTCGAGCAGTTGCGTATAAATCGTGTTCATTCAGGGGTCTCTTAGGCAGCATTTCTAGTAGTTTTTTGGTGATTGATTTAAGTATAGACCCAAACCCTTTCTGTAAGGTTTTAAATACAATCCGCTTCCTTTTTTCCCTAAAGCAATGGATTCCATCGTTTGATTATGTCGCTTGTTTTCTTCCAGCTGCCTTTTTGCGCTACTTGCATCATTAATCGCCTTTTCAACTCCAACGCGCCTAATGCGGAAAGACCAGCAAAAATTGGGATAAGGGGTAAAATACCTCCAATTTTTGGTATAGGAATAATGCGAGGCGTTTTTACAGACTTCTTCTTTCTTTTAAATACATTTCTGCTAGCACTAAGCGCAAGTTGGATGGCCTCCTTTAGAGAATCAGGCTTTCTTACTTTTAGAATACTTCGTGCTTCGCGGACTCCTTTTTGTAGTGTTAACATTGATCTGCGTTTTTTAGATGACCTTTTTTTTAGGTTTTAAACCCGCCCCAAATTTAACTTTTGCCTTCATTGCGTTTGTCACAAGCCAGGCATTAACTCGTTCTCCAAACGATGCGTCTCTAGATTTCGTCGCTCCCACGCCTTTCCTGCTAATATACGATCAGCAATATGACGATCTTTAGTATCTTTATACTTGGAGTGTTGGAAAGATAAATATGGCTGTTCCGTCGCGGAACAATTAAAACTAACACTAAACTTACATACTAAAAAACTCACGCACTATTTTATAATAACGAATCCCACGATGAGCATCGGCAATAATTCCCGCGATGTCCCACGAAGCACCCAAGCAAAAATCTAAAAGAAAGAACAACTGCGGGTATTTATAAAATCAACAAAATAGTAAAATCTCAGATCATTTACAAATTTAAATGATCTGAGACTTTACCAAAAAACAAATACTCACTCATTAAACAAGGTAAACAATCCCGCGCCACAGTCATGTCTCCACCACCTAAAAAGAAATAGAAAACAAAATCATTAATTAAATGAATAAAATAAACATTAAAAAAGAATGTAAACACTTACCAGTTTTCAATCAGCTGCCACCAACAATTTGACATAATCAAAATGGTGGCCCATAACATAGCAAAGTATTCCGGTTAAAATTATGAAGACGCCATTTTTGGGCCAAAATGGATAATTCTTGGACCAAATGCATGAAAATTCACACGATGACGCCATTTGTGGACCAAATACGTAAAAATTAACGCAAAGACGCGGGCGTAATTGGCAACGCTACCGGCAGACACAATCTCCATTGTGTTTCTGCCTATAAATAGCGAGCGATTGGAAATATGAAATCACTTGCGATTTGACCAAGCGACAAGACAGATCGGTGGCTCTGAAACCAAAATTAAGTCTTGATTAACAAAACCAAGGGAAGTATTTCTGACTCCCATTTATACTAATATTTTTATATAAACATTAATAATATTTCAGCACCATATACTGGGAGTTTTCTGAACCCAGCTACAATCCGTCTGAGCAGTTCATTGACGCTCATTCTACCAACCAAACCTCGGTTATTCAAAAATTAATAATTATTTCCTTTTATTACAGATTAAGAAATAATAACTTACGCGACACAAAATTGGATTACTTGAAACGCTTAGAGTTAGTACTTGAAGTCAATTTTTGTTATCTACTGTTAAGAAAAAAAGTGTATTAATCAAATTGAATTTTCTAGGTTAAGGTTTTTGTGATAAAATAAATTAGTGAATTTTTGTTATTTGAAAAAACATCCTGTCTTATCATTTCGAAACCGGCACCTGCCCCCTTTTTTATGCTAAGCCCATATTGGGATTTAACATTGGTCCTTCAAAGCCGGATAAGACAGGAAGATTTCCAAAATGACAGAGATCGCTAACTTGACATTATCACTAGTCGCGATGAACGATCAGATAAAAAAAGCCGCCATAAATCACACCAAAGCTAATAGTGATACAAAGGCAGGCAAAAAATACTATGCGGCACGCATAGACTCCCTCGAAAAACTCTGGAAATCTTTCACAGATCTGCATATAGCAATCTGGACGACCAAAGATGGCGCGCAAAGCGACTACGCCAAAGGAGAACTATATGAGGAAACCGAACACATATATATAATTCTCCTATCCACTCTCTTAGAGGAATTAGAGGAGTCATTTGCAGCAATACCTCTTAGCACAAATACAAATGAACCCAGAATTCAGTCAGTACGACCCTCAAAGCCTGAAACACGGCTTCCACCAATCCATATACCGACATTCGACGGTAATACAAATCATGGCGGACATTCCATGATTTGTTCATTTCATTAATTCACACAGACCTAAATATATCCAAGGTCCAAAAACTACACTACCTCAAACTCAGCGTCACTGGCGAAGCTGAACGCTTATTACGTCAGTTTGAAGTGACAGAAGCAAATTATGTAAAGGCATGGGAGCTACTACAAAAACGATATAACAACAAGCGGGCTCAAGTTAACACACACTTAAAAACTTTACTAAATCAGACACCAATAAGAACGGAGTCAGCCCACGCCATCCGCGCTCTTCTAGATCAGACAGAAGAGAGCTTACACGAGCTCAAATATTTAGAACTACCCATTGAGCACTGGGATGCAATACTAATTCACAACTTGGTTCAACGTCTTCCATCAGAAACGCATCAGCTATGGGAGCAAGACCAAGGCAGCAAAACTGACATACCGACATATACCGATCTGTCAACTTTCCTAGAGTCACGTTTCCGTACTCTAGAATCCCTTCAAGTGCGTGAAACCATTAGATTATGGACGACAAGCAAGGTCTCCTAATCAGCAAGAAAATCGTCGTGGTTACAAAACCACAAACGATCACCCATTATCAACAAAGCATACATACAAAAACGCATATGCATTTATGAACAAATCTAATACATGCGTCAAGTGTAAACAGAATCACACGTTGTTTCACTACGCAGCGTTCAAAAAATTATCTCCAACAGCGAGACTACAATTCGTGCAGCAATTCAAGCTATGCAAAAATTGTCTTGCCTCAGGACACAACATCCACAGTTGTCCCAGCCAAAAAACGTGCTTTCAATGTCACAAACGACACAACACGTTACTACACGTAAGTCAATCTCCTGAAACAAAAAACGAGACAACCAATATTGACCAGAGGCAAGCAGAACTGAAGCTTAACCAACCTAGCGGCAGTAATGAGCCAACCACACTTTTCACAACGAATGTCAACCGTGCATTATTGTCAACAGCTCTCGTTCACATTGAGGGGCCGAACGGACAAAAACACCAAATGAGAGCACTGATAGATTCAGGCTCTCAAGTTTCATTTATAACAGAAGCGGCAAGTAGACGAATGAGACTCCCGAAAAACCCTATCAAAATCAAAGTAACAGGGTTAGGCAAAACACAAACAGCTTCCATAAAGGCACAAACGTCATTTAAACTAATGTCACTCCACACAAGATTCGAAACAAATATAGACGCATTTATCTTAAAACAGATCACAGATTTCATACCAGCTGACACGATAGACAGCAGCAAATTGCCCTATCTGCAGCATCTAACACTAGCAGATCCTAAATTTTACGTGCCCGGCCCAATTGACATATTGCTAGGAGCTGACATATACGCCGACATAATTGAAAACGGAATAATTAAGGGTGCACCAGGAGAACCCACAGCACAGCACTCCCAGCTAGGTTGGATCCTAATGGGTAAAACAAAAAAAGATGACGACATCAACAACATTAACGCGCTCACGGTACAAGTGACAGACAATGACAAGTTGAGTCAACAACTGAGAAAATTCTGGGAATTAGAGGAAATTCCACAAAGAGTGATCCATCCCGATGATCAGTTATGTGAGGAAAAATACAAGGACTCACATCGACGTTTAAGCCATGGAGCCTACCTAGTCAAATTACCCTTCAAAAACGAAAACGGACCAGAACTAGGGCAGACCAGACCCATGGCAATAAAACAGTTTTTTCAGCTAGAACAACGTTTGAAAAAGCATCCAGAAATGTATGCCGAATACCAGGCATGCATAAAGGAATATCAACGACTGGGACACATGAAGGAAATTCCGTCAAGTCAAATAAAACCTGAACAGAGCATGGCCAAAGCAAACCAAATTCAGCACTACTACTTATGCGATTCTGAGATCACGTTGGCCTGGATACAAAGCCATCCGACGCGATGGAAAACATTCGTCGCTAATAGAGTTGCAGAAATCCAAGAGAACATCCAGCCACAACTCTGGCGTTTCGTGCCATCAAAGGATAATCCGGCAGATTGCGCCACTCGAGGATTATACCCCACCGAGCTCAGTAACTACAAGCTCTGGTGGAACGGCCCCTCTTGGCTTCAGCAACATGCTGACAGGTGGCCATAACAACACACAACTAACAAGTGTCTTGAACTTGAGTCACGAAAAGTTAAAGCTCTGATTTGCACAGATAACCTTAGCGACTGGTTAAACAAGTATTCGTCATTTCCGAAACTCATACGCATCATCGCATATTGTAGAAGATTCTACTTCAATTGCCAGACAACCACAAATCACAAGAATGGTTATCTCACATGTGATGAACTTCGACAGGCAGAAGCAAAAACCATCACACTAATCCAAAAGCAAACATTTGCTGACGAATATGAAAGTTTAGTCAAACAGAAGCCAATTCCAACCAAAGGTCGACTATTAAGCTTAAACCCATTTTTGGACACTAATCAAATCATTCGAGTAGGTGGCAGACTTGAAAATGCCATCTTAACTTACGATCAAAAACATCCCATGATCCTACCCAACAATCACCACGTGTCCAAAATAATCATTGACCACATCCATTTGTACACGTTACACGGAGGTACACAACTTGTTCTCAACACCCTAAGAAATAAGTATTGGCTAATAAATGCCAGAAATACCAACAGACAACGAATTTACCATTGCATAACATGTTTTCGGACTAAACCAAAGACGTCAAATCAATTAATGGGGAATTTGCCCTCCCCAAGAACAACGCCATCTATGGCATTCGAACACACGGGAGTAGACTATGCTGGTCGAATCGACATCAAAACCTCGAAAATACGAAATGCCAAAATTACAAAGGCATATCTCAGTATATTTGTATGTATGGCTACCAAAGCTATACATATTGAAATTGTGACAGAGCTCACAACAAGAGCATTTCTCGCAGCCCTCAAACGTTTTTCCAGTAGAAGAGGACTATGCAGACACTTGTACTCCGATTGTGGCACTAACTTCATTGGAGCTAGCAAAGAACTGTCATGCCAGTTACAAAAACTGTCAGGTCAGCTCCCACAAGACATATCGAATGACATCACATTAACAGGCATCTCTTGGCATTTCAATCCACCAGCAGCTCCTCACTTCGGAGGGCTATGGGAAGCCGGCGTGAAGACAATAAAAACGCATCTAAAGAGAACACTACAGAATACGACACTCACATACGAAGAACTATCTACGGTCATATGCCAGATAGAAGCATGTGTGAACTCTCGACCATTGACACCACTTTCAAATGACCCCAATGACTACAATGTGCTGACACTCGGTCATTTCTTGACAGGCCGGAATATCAAAGCTATTCCAGAGCCATCTATATTAGAAAATTGCAATCTACGGAACAGTTTTGGAAGAAATGGTCCATCGAATACATCCACAATATGCAACAACGCACAAAATGGAGAAATACGAAAACCAATTTAAGGATTAATGACTTGGTCTTAATTCATAACCAACATTGCCCACCGACGAAATGGTTACTAGGAAGAATCACAAAGATCCATACAGCGGCAGACAAACTCGTTAGAGTCGCCACAGTTAAAACGGCATCCCAAGAATATTGTCGTCCGATCACGAAATTATTTAGATTACCAATAGCAGAAGAACAAAAAAACAGCAACAAAAGCCAGGAGTAATTTACTATTTTGTTGCCCACACGCCACAACAGAAGAAAAATTACAGCACCATCTATTTGAATCATGGTAAAATAAAGTGCCGATAATACAGTGCACTAGCAACAAAACCAAGCCAACTTCATCACTAACTCAATGCGCCAAAAATTGACAACCTCACACGAAATCAGAAGAAGCAACACCCCACATTCCTTGTATTTTAGTTTTTCATTTATTTTTTTATTATTTTTGCAATTATCTATTTTCATTTTTATTTTTATTAACAAACCTGTAAGTTTTATCGCTTAATTTTTATTTTTTATTTATTTTTTTTTCCTTTCTTTGCACAACTTACAATTTGCTACTTGGTATCATTTATTATTTTTTATTTTTTGTCTTTATCATAATCTTTAGGACAATGAATTGCCTACCGGATTTAGACGACTGCCTAGATATCGACGACGTGCCGGAGCTTGAAAGTTCTTTGAAGGACAAGCTATGTTTAACAGATATGCCCAGGCGCCCAAAAACGTACTTACCGCCCTTCGAAGCCCTACAAGCACGCCCAAAAATAAGAAATCTGGCTGATGAAATATCGACCAGAAAACCGACAAGGCCAGCTAGACCTCCTACAGGGGCAAGAAAACAAAGTCTTCAAAAGGCGGAACGGCCTCTTGAACCTGTGGCTGGCACGACATCACACAATAACACGAACCGCAAAAGGTCAGCACTGACGGCCTTTGCCACAACAACAACGGCGGCAGCGACAACGCTTCATGACACGCCACACGACATACCACCCAAAAGGCCAGCATTGATGGCTCCATTCACGGCACCAGTTGATGCATCACAAAAAGGGGCTGCCTTAATGCCTCAAAGGCGACACCCGACTCCAGCACCACCAAGAGCCGCCAGCCAATTTTGTGGTCGATCCTCGGCTGTGGGAGCAGATCCAACATCAAAATATTCCATGGCTAAAAATCATGGCAGCTAAAAAGTGCTATCGAATTCCAACGGAGGACGGGGATACACTTCGTTTCCTAAAATTGGCAACAGGAAAAATCAGGTTTCGTTTACAAATAAAAGACAGTAACGTAAGTTGCACACAATTCATTATTAATTTATTCTTGCTAACAAAAAATAACTTCTCTCTTGTCGAGAGGCGGGAGGATGTTCCGTCGCGGAACAATTAAAACTAACACTAAACTTACATACTAAAAAACTCACGCACTATTTTATAATAACGAATCCCACGATGAGCATCGGCAATAATTCCCGCGATGTCCCACGAAGCACCCAAGCAAAAATCTAAAAGAAAGAACAACTGCGGGTATTTATAAAATCAACAAAATTGTAAAATCTCAGATCATTTACAAATTTAAATGATCTGAGACTTTACCAAAAAACAAATACTCACTCATTAAACAAGGTAAACAATCCCGCGCCACAGTCATGTCTCCACCACCTAAAAAGAAATAGAAAACAAAATCATTAATAAAATGAATAAAATAAACATTAAAAAAGAATGTAAACACTTACCAGTTTCAATCAGCTGCCACCAACAATTTGACATAATCAAAATGGTGGCCCATAACATAGCAAAGTATTCCGGTTAAAATTATGATGACGCCATTTTTGGGCCAAAATGGATAATTCTTGGACCAAATGCATGAAAATTCACACGATGACGCCATTTGTGGACCAAATACGTAAAAATTAACGCAAAGACGCGGGCGTCATTGGCAACGCCACCGGCAGACACAATCTCCATTGTGTTTCTGCCTATAAATAGCGAGCGATTGGAAATATGAAATCACTTGCGATTTGACCAAGCGACAAGACAGATCGGTGGCTCTGAAACCAAAATTAAGTCTTGATTAAAAAAACCAAGGGAAGTATTTCTGACTCCCATTTATACTAATATTTTTATATAAACATTAATAATATTTCAGCACCATATACTGGGAGTTTTCTGAACCCAGCTACAATCCGTCTGAGCAGTTCATTGACGCTCATTCTACCAACCAAACCTCGGTTATTCAAAAATTAATAATTATTTCTTTTTATTACAGATTAAGAAATAATAACCAGTGGAAGTTTACTTACGTGACACAAAATTGGATTATTTGAAACGCTTAGAGTTAGTACTTGTAGTCAATTTTTGTTATCTACTGTTAAGAAAAAAAGTGAATTAATCAAATTGTATTTTCTAGGTTAAGGTTTTTGTGATAAAATAAATTAGTGAATTTTTGTTATTTGAAAAAACATCCTGTCTTATCATTTCGAAACCAGCACCTGCCCCCTTTTTTATGCTAAGCCCATATTGGGACTTAACATTGAAAAGTGGATTACTTGAAACGCTTAGAGTTAGTACTTGTAGTCAATTTATGTTATCTACTATTAAGAAAAAAAGGTGAATTAATCAAATTGAATTTTTTAGGTTAAGGTTTTTGTGATAAAATAAATTAGTGAACTTTTGTTATTTGAAAAAACATCCTGTCTTATCATTTCGAAACCGGCACCTGCCCCCTTTTTTATGCTAAGCCCATATTGGGACTTAACATTGGTCCTTCGAGCCGGATAAGACAGGAGGATTTCCAAAATGACAGAGATCGCTAACTTGACATTATCACTAGTCGCGATGAACGATCACATAAAAAAAGCCGCCATAAATCACACCAAAGCTAATAGTGATACAAAGGCAGGCAAAAAATACTATGCGGCACGCATGGACTCTCTAGAAAAACTCTGGAAATCTTTCACAGATCTGCATATAGCAATCTGGACGACCAAAGATGGCGCGCAAAGTGACTACGCCACAGGAGAACTATATGAGGAAACCGAACTCATATATATAAATCTCCTATCCACTCTCTTAGAGGAATTAGAGGAGTCATTCCCAGCACTCCCTCCTAACACAAATGAACCCAGAGTTCAGTCAGTACGACCCTCAAAGCCTGAAACACGGCTTCCACCAATCCATATACCGACATTCGACGGTAATTACAAATCATGGCGGACATTCCATGATTTGTTCAATTCATTAATTCACACAGACCTAAATATATCCAAGGTCCAAAAACTACACTACCTCAAACTCAGCGTCACTGGCGAAGCTGAATGCTTATTACGTCAGTTTGAAGTGACAGAAGCAAATTATGTAAAGGCCTGGGAGCTACTACAAAAACGATATAACAACAAGCGGGCTCAAGTTAACACACACTTAAAAACTTTACTAAATCAGACACCAATAAGAACGGAGTCAGCCCACGCCATCCGCGCTCTTCTAGATCAGACAGAAGAGAGCTTACACGAGCTCAAATATTTAGAACTACCCATTGAGCACTGGGATGCAATACTAATTCACAACTTGGTTCAACGCCTTCCATCAGAAACGCATCAGCTATGGGAGCAAGACCAAGGCAGCAAAACTGACATACCGACATATACCGATCTGTCAACTTTCCTAGAGTCACGTTTCCGTACTCTAGAATCCCTTCAAGTGCGTCAGAACTTGAAACCATTAGATTATGGACGACAAGCAAGGTCTCCTAATCAGCAAGAAAATCGTCGTGGTTACAAAACCACAAACGACCACCCATTATCAACAAAGCATACATACAAAAACGCATATGCATTTATGAACAAATCTCATACATGCGTCAAGTGTAAACAGAATTACACGTTGTTTCACTACTCAGCGTTCAAAAAATTATCTCCAACAGCGAGACTACAATTCGTGCAGCAATTCAAGCTATGCAAAAATTGGCTTGCCTCAGGACACAACATCCACAGTTGTCCCAGCCAAAAAACGTGCTTTCAATGTCACAAACGACACAACACGTTACTACACGTAAGTCAATCTCCTGAAACAAAAAACGAGACAACCAATATTGACCAGAGGCAAGCAGAACTGAAGCTTAACCAACCTACCGGCAGTAATGAGCCAACCACACTTTTCACAACGAATGTCAACCGTGCATTATTGTCAACAGCTCTCGTTCACATTGAGGGGCCGAACGGACAAAAACACCAAATGAAAGCACTGATAGATTCAGGCTCTCAAGTTTCATTTATAACAGAAGCGGCAAGTAGACGAATGAGACTCGCGAAAAACCCTATCAAAATCAAGGTAACAGGGTTAGGCAAAACACAAACAGCTTCCATAAACGTCATTTAAACTAATGTCACTCCATTCAAGATTCGAAACAAATATAGACGCATTTATCTTAAAACAGATAACAGATTTCATACCAGCTGACACGATAGACAGCAGCAAATTGCCCTATCTGCAGCATCTAATACTAGCAGATCCTAAATTTTACGTGCCCGGCCCAATTGACATATTGCTAGGAGCTGACGTATACGCCGACATAATTGAAAACGGAATAATTAAGGGTGCACCAGGAGAACCTACAGCACAGCACACCCAGCTAGGTTGGATCCTAATGGGTAAAACAAAAAAAGATGACGACATCAACAACATTAACGCGCTCACGGTACAAGTGACAGACAATGACAAGTTGAGTCAACAACTGAGAAAATTCTGGGAATTAGAGGAAATTCCACAAAGAGTGATCCATCCCGATGATCAGTTATGTGAGGAAAAATACAAGGACTCACATCGACGTTTAAGCCATGGAGCCTACCTAGTCAAATTACCCTTCAAAAGCGAAAACGGACCAGAACTAGGGCAGACCAGACCCATGGCAATAAAACAGTTTTTTCAGCTAGAACAACGTTTGAAAAAGCATCCAGAAATGTATGCCGAATACCAGGCATGCATAAAGGAATATCAACGACTGGGACACATGAACGAAATTCCGTCAAGTCAGATAAAAACTGAACAGAGCATGGCCAAAGCAAACCAAATTCAGCACTACTACTTACCTCACCATGCAGTCACTAAAGAAAGTTCCACCACCAAGATGCGAGTCGTGTTCAACGCATCAGCCAGGTCATCGAACGGTCAGTCATTAAACGAGCAAATGTTAGTCGGCGCAACAATACAACCCACATTATGGGCCATAATTCTACAATGACATATATATAAGTACGTACTAACAGCCGACATCGAGAAAATGTACAGGATGATACACATGCATCCAAACCATCAAGAATACCAGAGGATTATATGGAGAAATAGCTCAGACGAGCCCCTAAAGGATTTTCGTTTGACAACTGTCACATTTGGAACAGCAGCAGCTCCATATCTGGCTATTCGAACACTCCATCAGCTGGCCAACGATGAATAGCACAATTTTCCACGCACTGCCCAAAGTATAAGAACAGAATTCTACGTCGATGACCTGCTGACTGGAGCACACGACATTAAAACAGGCTTATCACGACAGAGGGAACTCATCAACGCACTAAGCAAAGGAGGATTCAACCTCAAGAAGTGGACAGTAAATAGTCCAGAGTTATTAGCTAACATTCCGATAACAGATCAAGAAGTCAAACCCATCCTAAATCTATCAGAGAAGAATACGATACAAACTCTCGGGCTACAATGGAATCCTATGACGGATGAAT
This sequence comes from Dioctria linearis, assembly GCA_963930735.1. Taxonomy (NCBI): domain Eukaryota; kingdom Metazoa; phylum Arthropoda; class Insecta; order Diptera; family Asilidae; genus Dioctria; species Dioctria linearis. Next base: position 252,924,539 of record OZ005740.1, on the reverse strand, counting down.
TCGGCTTCACTATTAAGCCTACAGTCGTAAAAGACAGCTACACCAAACGAAGCATTCTGTCAGAAGCATCAGCTTTGTTCGATCCACTAGGATGGCTGGAACCATGCGTCATACTTGCGAAAATCCTCATTCCATGGCTATGGCTAGGTGGATATGCTTGGGACGAACCATTACCACCTATATTAATTCAAGAGTGGACCAAATATCAAAAGGAACTTCAAGATGTCAAATTCATAAAAATCCCTAGATGGATAAATTATGGACCAAAAATAAAAAATATGCAGCTACATGGATTCTGTGACGCGTCCACAAAGGCCTACGCTAGCGTCGTGTTCATAGGAATCATCGATGAAAACAACACGGTCACAACTCAGCTACTGACATCCAAAACGCGAGTCGCTCCCACAAAGACAACATCACTCCCCAAATTGGAATTGTGTGGAGCTCTCATTTTATCACGCCTCCTAAAACAGATACAAAACGACATGAAACAGCGAGACATCACAACCGTCGCATGGTGCGATTCTGAGATCACGTTGGCCTGGATACAAAGCCATCCGACGCGATGGAAAACATTCGTCGCTAATAGAATTGCAGAAATCCAAGAGAACATCCAGCCACAACTCTGGCGTTTCGTGCCATCAAAGGATAATCCGGCAGATTGCGCCACTCGAGGACTATACCCCACCGAGCTCAGTAACTACAAGCTCTGGTGGAACGGCCCCTCTCGGCTTCAGAAACATGCTGACAGGTGGCCACAACACCACACAACTAACAAGTGTCTTGAACTTGAGTCACGAAAAGTCAAAGCTCTGATTTGCACAGATAACCTTAGCGACTGGTTAAACAAGTATTCGTCATTTCCCAAACTCATACGCATGATCGCATATTGTAGAAGATTCTAGTTCAATTGCCAGACAACCACAAATCACAAGAATGGTTATCTAACATGTGATGAACTTCGACAAGCAGAAGCAAAAATCATCACACTATTCCGAAAGCAAACATTTGCCGACGAATATGAAAGTTTAGTCAAACAGAAGCCAATTCCAACCAAAAGTCGACTATTAAGCTTAAACCAATTTTTGGACACTAATCAAATCATTCGAGTAGGTGGCAGACTTGAAAATGCCATCTTAACTTACGATCAAAAACATCCCATGATCCTACCCAACAATCACCACGTGTCCAAAATAATCATTGACCACATCCATTTGTACACGTTACACGGAGGTACACAACTTGTTCTCAACACCCTAAGAAATAAGTATTGGCTAATAAATGCCAGAAATACCATCAGACAACGAATTTACCATTGTATAACATGTTTTCGGACTAAACCAAAGACGTCAAATCAATTAATGGGGAATTTGCCCTCCCCAAGAACAACGCCATCTATGGCATTCGAACACACGGGAGTAGACTATGCTGGTCGAATCGACATCAAAACCTCGAAAATACGAAATGCCAAAATTACAAAGGCATATCTCAGTATATTTGTATGTATGGCTACCAAAGCTATACATATTGAAATTGTGACAGAGCTCACAACAAGAGCATTTCTCGCAGCCCTCAAACGTTTTTCCAGTAGAAGAGGACTATGCAGACACTTGTACTCCGATTGTGGCACTAATTTCATTGGAGCTAGCAAAGAACTGTCATGCCAGTTACAAAAACTGTCAGGTCAGCTCCCACGAGACATATCCAATGACATCACATTAACAGGCATCTCTTGGCATTTCAATCCACCAGCAGCTCCTCACTTCGGAGGGCTATGGGAAGCCGGCGTGAAGTCAATAAAAACGCATCTAAAGATAACACTACAGAATACGACACTCACATACGAAGAACTATCTACGGTCATATGCCAGATAGAAGAATGTGTGAACTCTCGACCATTGACACCACTTTCAAATGACCCCAATGACTACAATGTGCTGACACCCGGTCATTTCTTGACAGGCCGGAATATCAAAGCTATTCCAGAGCCATCTATATTAGAAAATTGCAATCTACTCAAACGATGGCAGTACGCACAAGTTTTGACGGAACAGTTTTGGAAGAAATGGTCCATCGAATACATCCACAATATGCAACAACGCACAAAATGGAGAAATACGAAAACCAATTTAAGGATTAATGACTTGGTCTTAATTCATAACCAACATTGCCCACCAACGAAATGGTTACTAGTAAGAATCACAAAGAGGCATACAGCGGCAGACAAACTCGTTAGAGTCGCCACAGTTAAAACGGCATCCCAAGAATATTGTCGTCCGATCACGAAATTATTTAGATTACCAATAGCAGAAGAACCAAAAAACAGCAACAAAAGCCTGGAGTAATTTACTATTTTGTTGCCCACACGCCACAACAGAAGAAAAATTACAGCGCCATCTATTTGAATCATGGTAAAATAAAGTGCCGATAATACAGTGCACTAGCAACAAAACCAAGCCAACTTCATCACTAACTCAATGCGCCAAAAATTGACAACCTCACACGAAATCAGAAGCAGCAACACCCCACATTCCTTATTTTTTAGTTTTTCATTTTTTTTTTTTTTGCAATTATATATTTTCATTTTTATTTTTATTAACAAACCTGTAAGTTTTATCGCTTAATTTTTATTTTTTATTCATTTTTTTTCCTTTCTTTGCACAACTTACAATTTGCTGCTTGGTATCACTTATTATTTTTTGTCTTTATCATAATCTTTAGGACAATGAATTGCCTACCGGATTTAGACGACTGCCTAGATATCGACGACGTGCCGGAGCTTGAAAGTTCTTTGAAGGACAAGCTCCGTTTAACAGATATGCCCAGGCGCCCAAAAACGTACTTACCGCCCTTCGAAGCCCAACAAGCACGCCCAAAAATAAGAAATCTGGCTGATGAAATATCGACCAGAAAACCGACAAGGCCAGCTAGATCTCCTACAGGGGCAAGAAAACAAAGTCTTCAAAAGGCGGAACGGCCTCTTGAATCTGTGGCTGGCACGACATCACACAATAACACGAACCGCAAAAGGTCAGCACTGACACGCCACACGACATACCACCCAAAAGGCCAGCATTGATGGCTCCATTCACGGCACCAGTTGATGCATCACAAAAAGGGGCTGCCTTAATGCCTCAAAGGCGACACCCGACTCCAGCACCACCAAGAGCATTCACAAAGCCGCCAGCCAATTTTGTGGTCTATCCTCGGCTGTGGGAGCAGATCCAACACCAAAATATTCCATGGCTAAAAATCATGGCAGCTAAAAAGTGCTATCGAATTCCAACGGAGGACGGGGATACACTTCGTTTCCTAAAATTGGCAACAGGAAAAATCAGGGTTCGTTTACAAATAAAAGACAGTAACGTAAGTTGCACACAATTCATTATTAATTTATTCTTGCTAACAAAAAATAACTTCTCTCTTGTCGAGAGGCGGGAGGATGTTCCGTCGCGGAACAATTAAAACTAACACTAAACTTACATACTAAAAAACTCACGCACTATTTTATAATAACGAATCCCACGATGAGCATCGGCAATAATTCCCGCGATGTCCCACGAAGCACCAAATCAAAAATCTAAAAGAAAGAACAACTGCGGGTATTTATAAAATCAACAAAATAGTAAAATCTCAGATCATTTACAAATTTAAATGATCTGAGACTTTACCAAAAAACAAATACTCACTCATTAAACAAGGTAAACAATCCCGCGCCTCAGTCATGTCTCCACCACCTAAAAAGAAATAGAAAACAAAATCATTAATAAAATGAATAACATAAACATTAAAAAAGAATGTAAACACTTACCAGTTTTCAATCAGCTGCCACCAACAATTTGACATAATCAAAATGGTGGCCCATAAGATAGCAAAGTATTCCGGTTAAAGTTATGATGAGGCCATTTTTGGGCCAAAATGGATAATTCTTGGACCAAATGCATGAAAATTCACACGATGACGCCATTCGTGGACCAAATACGTAAAAATTAACGCAAAGACGCGGGCTTCATTGGCAACGCCACCGGCAGACACAATCTCCATTGTGTTTCTGCCTATAAATAGCGAGCGATTGGAAATATGAAATCACTTGCGATTTGACCAAGCGACAAGACAGATCGGTGGCTCTGAAACCAAAATTAAGTCTTGATTAACAAAACCAAGGGAAGTATTTCTGACTCCCATTTATACTAATATGTTTATATAAACATTAATAATATTTCAGCACCATATACTGGGAGTTTTCTGAACCCAAATGAATTAGTGAATTTTTGTTATTTGAAAAAACATCCTGTCTTATCATTTCGAAACCGGCACCTGCCCCCTTTTTTATCTAAGCCCATATTGGGACTTAACAATGGCCTTCTGGTGATAGACAAAGATAGTCCGCTAGCCAAAGGACGTTATCGTAAAGGATTTGATACCTTTATTGTTCTGTAATTGTAATATGTCATACCAGACAGTTATAGAGCTGTTAAAAGCAGTTAAAAGCTGTTAAAACCAGTTAGTAGACCAGTTAGAAGGAGTTGATTGAGCAGTTAACAGATCACTTAAAACAGCTAGCAGATTTGTTAAAAAAAGACAGTTGGTTCAACTAAAATGGAATACAAAAGAAAATCGGAGGCTAAAAAGAAAGAAATAATAAAAGACATTATAAAAACTAGAAATGCTATAAGAAAGAAATGTCAAGCTCTAAAAAGTGGGAAAATTGAAACAGAATTTCAACTTGAGAAAACATTTAAACCTATAACAAAACCTCTTGAAGAGTTCATAACAAAAGTAAAATGTGAGCCAAAAATTGAAATTAAACCTGAGCACAAAGAAGAAGAAGAAGGTGATGATGATGAACTAACTCCTCAAATAAAATATTCAAAAATGGAGTCTGCAAGTACACCAGTAAAACAAAGATATTCTTCTTTAGAAGAGGAATTTGTAACACCAACTCGTTCAAAAACTTTAACAACAGCAACAAGTAGAGATTCTACTTTAAATTTATTTAGCGGGCTAATTGATGGATACTTACAAGCATATGCCAATAAAAGCCCAAAAATCGACTTCACCTATGGTGTATATTTAGATAGTAACAATGAATTGAAAATTGGGAATTCTACAATTGTTATTGATGAAGATACCTTTATTATTAATAGCAAATTTTACCCAATAACATCAGGTCTATGCGAATTATTATTCATGAAGGATCCTGCAAAGGGTTCATATACAGAACGAGATTTAATCAATTATCAAACTATTCTCAAAGATTCCAATGCTTATAAACGAGGTCATAGTGATGATGGGCAAATAAAGGGTAGTAAGGGTTCTAAATACAAAGACATTATAAGCAAGCTAGTGCATCCTACAGGAAAAGGTTTAATGCTTTTACCAAAGGAAAATATTGATTATGTCTATTGGGATAATCCTAATGAGCTTGTAGATCGGTTGCGCCTCCTTATAGCTTCAAAACAGGCTGGTAATAATAGCCACCATAATGAAATCATGTCAATAATTGAAGAATTAAGAGAAGCAAACATTATAGTATAAAATAGCATACTCTTTACTTAATAGCGTTAATAAAATAATGAGTGTTGACAAGTTCGGAAGGTTCTCTAAGGAAGTGAAATTAGGAACGCCTGGTGAAAGAGGATCAAGAGGTTTTCCTGGTGAACGTGGACCTCAAGGTGTACGTGGTGAACACGGTCCACCGGGTATCGGATTCGAGCTAACAGAAACTGGAGACTATAATATTAACAACAAAAGGATGCAAAATCTCGGGCTTCCAATAGAAGAAAGGGATGGAGTTAATAAAAAATACGTTAAAGACTTGCTGGAATTGAGCAAAGTCAAGTTCGATGCAGATCTGAATGTAATGAGTGATAGAATATTGATCGAAGTAAAGGGTATATATGATGTAATTAAAGTTAACACTGAAAAAGAATGTGTGCAGTTTATAAATGAAGCAATTAAAGAACTAAGTGTTAAAATGAAATCAGAAGCTGAATCGCAAACAAGTAATTCAGTAAATAATTTACGCGATAAAGTAAAAACTTACATTGATACTGAATTGGAAAAAAATTGGGGAGCTTTAAGCAAATTAATAGATGTGGAATCGATAACAGTTAAAAAAGGAGACGATTACGCACAACTAAATCTATGATGAGTAAAAGACAAATTGTTGAAGAATTACATAAACCAGCCCGGAAAAATTTCAAAAAGCGTCGTGTCGTCATCAAAGGCTTAGATGACCTTTGGCAAGCAGATTTGGTTGAAATGGGGGTATATGCTAATAAGAACAAAGGCTATCATTTTCTCCTAACAGTTGCAGCTTTCCCTCATGCGCCAAATCTACATGCACAAGACTTAAAATTCTAACGGCCTTCTTCATTATATCCCTGGTCCACTCGGGCCAATCGTGAACAAATAAGGGTCAGTCTCGGTAGCGCTAATAAGGCATCCGGCAAGCTTCACTTGCAAACTATAGGGTATCACATAGCCCTCCTACTGCCCCATCAGTGGTGGGTGATACACCTTTTGTAGTCCAACCAGTTATCCGCTCCCCTGTCCGACAATGTTTGAAGCTCAACCCACACGGTACCCTAAGCGTAGGAAACTACGGTAGGAATTCCGCTTGCATAGCCCTTCTGGATTAGCCTCGATATGAGGATTTTATTCTTTCCTGTCTCTTCTTCATTATTTCCTAATCCGCGGTGGCGAGCGAAAATTTTTATAGGACAGTGATCCTAGTAGAACCCATCTCTACCTTTAATGAGTAGATGTTTCACCTCTAATCCCGTCTGGATTAGCCTCGATATGAGGATTTTATTCTTTCCTGTCTCTTCTTCATTATTTCCTAATCCTAATTTTTATAGGACAGTGATCCTAGTAGAACCCATCTCTACCTTTAATGAGTAGATGTTTCACCTCTAATCCCGTCTGGATTAGTCTCGATATGAGGATTTTATTCTTTCCTGTCTTTCTTCAATTTGCTTCCAAGCAAAAGGTTTCCGAGTGGTGTCCGGTGTGGCTGAAGTCTCTGTGGAGCGTAGGTTTTTTTATTAGTGTATTATCTCTAAACTATCAAGTTTAGATGGTCTTAGCCTTTGCTACTAACCCCTTCTGGGTTAGCCTTCATCTGAAGGATTTTACTTTCCTGTCTCTTCTTCAATTTTCCTCGTAGTAAAACGGTGTTCGAGCGTCAGCGAGTGCGGATGGAGTCTCAACGAAATTTGTTCATTTAGTGTATTATCTCTAAACTATCAAGTTTAGATGGTCTCAGCCTTTGCTACCAACCCCTTCTGGGTTAGCATTCATCTGAAGGGTTTTACTTTCCTGTCCTTTCTTCAATTTCCTTAGAGCTTGAACCCGCTTGCTGCATTTCGCGGGATTTCCATCGTCCTGAGTGAGTTGATAGATGAATTCTATCTGTCACGAAACAATTTCCTCTCTTGGGATTGGGGGAATTTCTGGGGTGCTGCGACCGGATTCAGCAGATCACAGAACGATAAGTAGCGGCGTTTCACCGAAGAAGTCGTAGTTTCCAGCCGAACATTTCCATACGTAATAACCCGATCGCTGCACTTCTTCCTGGTCAGCTCATTGGGCGAGGCGAGTTGATAGACGAAGTCTATCTGTTGATAGGTCCTCCCTCGTTCAAGGGGAGCTAGGATTATGGCGCAGATGGGACGTTTGGTTTAGCGCATGCCCGGCTTGAGACTCTTTTCTCTGGTGGGTCGTCCCCACGCTGTAGCGTATACCCCCCCCCTTACGCTACTTTTGATTGGCTTCTCTACGTCTGTAGGGACAAACCTGCTGATTTCCCAGAGTATGTAATTTAGTCAAATTTATTTATTTTTAAGAAGTAGCCCTATGCTACTTCTTGATATCAGAAAATTCCTACAAACTCAAAATTTATTTATTTGCAAGAAGTAGCCCTATGCTACTTCTTAATATTAGAAAATTCCTGTAAAGTAAAAATTTATTTGCTACTTCTTCATATTAGAAAATTCCTACAAAGATAAAACCATATTAATACACACCCGCATACAAGTACAGATCTAAAAGAAAATAACAACAGCTGCAGAATAACTTCAGTCGAAAAATTCTAAAATGCGCAAAATACAATTTTTCGGATAAAACTTACCGCTAGTCAACAACATCCAAACGACGAAAACGGTAATTCGCCTAGCTGTAATGCATCGGACGATGCCACCATACAATGCATTACAGCAAGCCCGCCCGAAATTCACAGAAAATTTCGGTAGACAGCACACATTTTGCTGCTACCAAACGACAGGCAACAACGATACACACACACCCGTACATACAGCGAGCAGAAATTTCGATTTCAGCTGAAACGAACAAAAAGGTGTGCGTCTGTCGGTGGCTGAAGGCAAGGCGGCTGCGATGTTGGTAAGCTGGAGGAGAGGAGTCGACTTTTAAAACTCGAGCAGTTAACTACAAGCAGGGCGCGCAGTTCAGATTGGGAGCTGAAGAAATTTTTTTTCTATGTGATTTTGTTTTGTTCAGTTGTTAGTTTCTTAGTCGGTTAAATTGTCTTGTTCTCGGGAATCGAAGTTAGTAAAAGTTCGAAAGAAATTTACCATTATTTGTGAAAAAAAAACAAATTTTCAATTATTTGTGAAAAACTCACGTGGAAATCTCATTTGAATTACCTGTTTTTCCCGGTAAATGATTAATGGATGTGCGACCTGTGAAATAAAGAAAAACGATTGAAAATTATATTTGTGCAAAAGTTTCAATTAATTGAGAAAAGCTTACGCGAAAATTTCATTACGAGATAAGCATTAGCAATTTTTTTTTTGTATGTCATATGCATTTCCCGAACTTTCCATCGAATGATGTGCAATCTGTGAAGTAAAGATAATAGATTTTAATTCTACTTGTGTAGAAATTTACAATTATTTATGAAAAACTTACGTGGAAATCTCATATGGATTATCGGAGTTTCCTTGTAAATAATCAATTAATGTGCGATCTGTGAAGTAGAGATAATAGATTTTAATTCTATTTATGTAGAAATTTACAATTATTTGTGAAAAACTTACGTGGAAATCTCATATGGATTATCGGAGTTTCCTTGTAAATAATCAACTAATGTGCGATCTGTGAAGTAGAGATAATAGATTTTAATTCTATTTGTGTAGAAATTTACAATTATTTGTGAAAAACTTACGTGGAAATCTCATATGGATTATCGGAGTTTCCTTGTAAATAATCAATTAATGTGCGATCTGTGAAGTAGAGATAACAGATTTTAATTCTATTTGTATAGAAATTTTCAATTATTTGTGAAAAACTCACGTGGAAATCTCATTTGAATTACCTGAGTTTCCCGGTAAATGATTAATGGATGTGCGACCTGTGAAATAAAGGAAAACGATTGAAAATAATATTTGTGCAAAAGTTTCAATTAATTGAGAAAAGCCTACGCGAAAATTTCATTACGAGATAAGCATTAGCAATTTTTTTTTCGTATGTCATATGCATTCGCGAACTTTCCATCGAATGATGTGCAATCTGTGAAGTAGAGATATTAGATTTTAGTTCTTTTTGTGCAAAAGTTTACAAATATTTGTGAAAAACTTACGTGGAAATCTCATTTGGATTATCGGAGTTTCCTTGTAAATGATTAATTGATGTGCGATCTGTGAAATAGGGATAACAGATTTTAATTCTATTTATGTGAAATATTCAATTACTTGAGAAAAGACCTTACGTGGAAATCGCACGTGGATTACCTGATTTTCCCTATAAATGATAAAACGACGTGCGATCTGTGAAATAAAGGTAACCGATGCTAGGTCTATTTGTGCAAATTCTGACTTATTCGAAAAAAAAGAAAACTTACGCGAAGATTCCATTACGCGATAAGCATTAGTGATTTCTTTTGATATTTCACATGAATTCCTGTAACTTTCCATCAAACGATGTGCCATCGGTGAGATAAAGATAAACAATTTTAATTCTATTTGTGCAAAAGTTTTCATTTATTTAAGAAAAGTTTTCGTGCAAGTTCCATTATGCGATAAGCAATAACTTTTTCCTTCATTCAAACCTTCTGAATTCCTCAGTAAATAATGTGAGATCTGCGAGCTAAGGCCGGAAGAATTTAATTCCATTTTGGCAAACCTTTCGATAAAACAGAGAAAAGCTTACGTTAAAACCTCATTACGCGACAAGTGATAGCGATTTCTTCATCTGAATTTCCTGCATTCTCTAGTAAACAATGCGCGACCTGCGAATTAAACATATAGGATTCTGATTCCTTTTGTGCAAAATTTCGATCGTTAGAGGAAAGCCTACGTGGATCTCCGGAATTTTTCCTGCATTGGCCTGCGAGCTACGAAGTAAAAACAAAAGGTCTTAATTTTATTGGTGCAACATTTCTAAAGTCGGCAGTAAGCAGATATTTGAGCAATTTTACCTGGGATACGTCTGTAGAAAAGGTTCCTAAATCAAAGGAAGAAGAAAAAAAAGGAAGAAGGAAGAAAAGAGGTGACAAAAAGTGGTGAAAGGAGTGCAGATCAGGGTTTGACCGCCGCCTGGCGCTGCCGCAGATGAAAGGTAAAGTCAGTTAAGTTAATTTGCATGCTGACACCCTTCTGGTCCTATTTTAATACGATTTTTCCAATTTTGATCTGAACTCTTTGTAAAACATATAACTTAGTATTAAGCTTCTATAGAGTAGGGCTCGAGCGATTAAGTAGGTCACACAATCAATGTTTTGTTTGCTAATTGTTAAGACTTTGTGAACGAGCTAGTTAGGCCATGAAGATATGATGTGCTAATTGTGCATTAACAGCAAAGGACGTGGTCAAATCAGTGAATAGAGCACTGAATAAAGAATTATATAACTTCACTTCGCTGTCTCTCGTAATTATTTCTTCTCCCTTTTGCTTTTTTTTTGTGTTTTGGGGTTTTTTTTTTGCAGCTCGCTTTACCGATACTGATGACATCGGAGTTTCTCGCAAACTTTCCACAGTCCATAATATCGACATGCTAGCGTAGGCATCCCATGAGTGGTGGGGGTGTCATGGGGTGAGACGCCTGAGCACGCACGCACAACCACACTATGGGGCTAAGAATTTTCTTCGGACTGTGACATCTTAGCCAGGGTGGATGGGGGCGATGGGCCAAGTCATGTCCAGTCTGGACTTAAACATCATCTGAAGTCCATGTTTTCTCTCTCTCAAAATATCTCTCTCTCGGCGTCGAACTTCTCCGGGTGGTAGCCACTTGTACGGCATTGATTTTTTTTATTATTATTATTTCAGCACTGCAACGCTGGTATGGTATTCAACATAAATTTTCCTTTCAGGTTTTTGTTTTTAGGTTGTACCAGTGGAGGCGAAGCATATTGAGGTATGGAAATTTTGTTCTGTTTCCGTCCGTCTGAATTCTAGTAAAGACGAGTCAGTTATTTTTTTTGCTTTTGCTTTTGTCGTCTACGCACAGCTTTCAAGCACTGAGGGGACGTGGGTGGCAAGAACCACCCCAAGCCGGCTGACCGATAGCCGCAATATGCTGTGCGGCCACCCACATGTGTCCCTAAGGTGAATTTTGCAGCAAGAGGTGTCAATTGCGGCGCTTATCTGCATTCATCGCAAGATGGATGTAGGTAGAGCCGACAAGGGGCGCGGTCTTCGCTACAATATAAATCCAATGTTTAGCACTTTTCCATAAGGATCAATATAGAACATTTTAGAAAACGGACTAAGCACGCACACATATAGATTTCTGTTTCATGGCTTGGGAAGTATTCTCGAGGGTTTTGTTAGCAGTCATCATGAGTTGTAATTTTACCGCTAAATTGCCTATACCTCGCTCTTTTTAACTAGCGCTGAATACGTACTAAAGTCATTTCTTTCAGATCTCGCTTGCCGTTACAGCTGCACATATACCATAACGTTGATCAGTCATAGAGGAAGAAGAATGGCGTGAACGTGATATAAAACTAGTGCTCACGCCTTCGCTACTTGTAATCTTGACGGCAGAAGTAGAATTCTGACATACGGTCACCGAATCAATCACTGGAAGGAGATCTGCATGACAACGCTCTTCGTTGGTGGTGGTGTCTGCAAACTCAGCAAGTGGAAAGTGGAATACACCGATGGTGTTAATACTAGGCGATAATTCCATTCAGCGAATGAGTATTCTGCATAGATGACAGAATCATGTCATGGCAGGTGCGTGAGAACTTTTAATGTTTGCACAACAAATATAACACGACAAATTTTTGAGTGATACAAATATTTTTAAAAAGAGAATATTGTGACTAATTATGAGATTACAAATTATCACGAAAAAATTTGTCATCTCATAATTAGTCAAAGAGAATAATATGATATAAATTATGATATAGTTAAGTGATCAAGATTAACTAGAAATTATCGAAATTTTCCTGCAAAAAGTGGCTATCCACTGAACGATATGATGTAGATAAGATCGGAAGCTGTGAGGGACCGAACTTAACCTCACCTAGTGCAGACAATATGAAACCATTTATTTATTTCGATAGTGATAGTTCCTAAAACACAACAAGATTAGCTGTATTTCATAAATATAAGTTGCGTCACGATTAGAAAGACGTAGTACTAAATTGTTGCCAAGCACGGCCTACATACGCAGGGAGATTTAAGAAGTTGTCTGATTTAATACTCCAAGAAATCTCCATGCTCACATAGGCGCATGCTTACAAGCCAATCATTGAGAATGTAAATAATTAAACGTAAATGAAAGGGTTATTGAAAAGAAAATGAAAATAAGATAGTATGATATAAAATAAAGAAAAATATAACGCAATATTGATGAAAATCACGAATTGTCAAGACTAGGATGCTTCCACGATTAGATACAAAATGAGATATGAAGCTATTTGCTAAAGTTTGGAGAAATTAATAGTTGGCTTGTAGTTCGAATGACTAACCAAGTTTTAACTGATTTCCTGTTTAACTATGATATGTTCAGAAATATATATTATGAATACATTGTTGTATAATAACAGCTGTCTCTGTATAAAAATGCAAGGTGTGCATCCTTGGTATATATATATAAATGTCTTGAAAGGTCGATAATAGCTCGTTTCGAATAAACATACGAAAGCTTGGCAAACAACTCAATAATTAGAACTATATAAACCTCGTCCGTTGGTTGCATCACCCGCGCCATAAAAATTAATCTAATGATAATTAATAAATAAATAAATAATTAATTTTTAGCAAAAAAAATGAATAATCTCAGCACTTTTCCAAGTTAGTGTTGATTAAAGCAGAACTGTCATAAAAAGCATTTGTCAATAGAAATGTCATGTCAACCAACTTTTAACATGCGGGATGCTATGTTGTAATAGATTTAAGGTACTCTAGGGTAGTAGATATGCAAATCAGTAAATGAACTTAGGCGTAGTTGTAAAAATTGAGTAATTAGTTTCGGAATAAGTGCGAGGGAATTTGTGAATTTGTCAGAGATTAAAAATTGTTTTATTATGTTTAGAAAGTAAGAACAAGTTTGGGTGATTTAGAATGTAGCCAGAAAGTATTATTGAAGTTATCTTATCCAAAGAGTGTTAAAAGCAAAGAGTTCAAGTCGAGAACATAGATTCTGCTAGTAGGCTTATAGTAAGGTGGGTGTCTCGCTCTATTTGGAGTGCTTTCGGGATAAACCGCATGGCATCGGCTCAACCGATTCCCTATATAATGTTTCATAACTATAAATTTCTGGTCGATACACGAGTCTCTAATTCTTTAGCTCGGTCTGGAATATTTCCCGATGATAGTAATAAAATGAGACTGGATAAACCTATAGTTCTCAAATCTCTGAAAAAGGATTCTATCGTAACTGAAAGCATATCAGTAGATTGCTTCGAGGATATTCATGGCGAAAACTGTAATGAAAAATTACAATTTCTAATATCCAACTTTCATGACATATTTGACGGTTTAATTGGAAATGATATATTATCTAAATATAATGCAAATATAAGTTTTAAAAATAAAACCATTATATTAAACAAGAGGGAAATTAAATTATATTTCAATCGTATACCGGAGAATATGATATATCAACAGAAAAAGAAGGGCACACCTTAATAAACGAAATTCAAATTGATAACAAATTCCAAAGCATTAGCGAACATTCGAAACTTAGACAATAAACCCCACATACTGAACTTTAATAAGCCCTTCCCCTCAGTAGAAATTCAAGAAGTCTTAGATTTCAACAATGCTGAAGCAATCGAAATGCGTTCCAGTATGGGACTGTGTAAGGACAATGTTTTAGATAAAATTTCTACAGATCATTTGAATGATGAAAAGAAAAGAAACCTGGCTGAAATAATTCTAGAAAACCAAGACATCTTCTGTGAAAACGATCCCCTGGACTTTACTAATGAAATAAGGCATAAAAGAAGAACCACTGATAATACCTATACCAATTAGGCGCAGTATAAAGGGGTACAGATTCAAAACAGTGTTATGATATACATACCGCCACACATCATAACCACCATGTGCGCCATAAATACTTCGCTCATTTAAGCAATTTCCATTTCCTTTGCCTTTCTCAATTGTCAGCTCATAAACTTTAGTAAAATTTCCAAAATGCAGCACAAGCATAATTTCAAGTCAAGTGCACCATATTTTCAGTCACACAAGTGGCATATCAAATTTCTCCATTTCTTAAAATATTACACTCGCCTACGTGACCAAACGAAAAGTTATCAAGATGCTGACACTGTAAAAAGGATATCGAAAAAATGGCCACAAATGAAGATAAGAGAATTCGAGTTTGGGGTATATGCTCGACCAGTGCGGACGCGTCCAAGATTTCGGTACTCGCAAAGTTATAAAAAATTGAAGTGGTTCTAAAATAGTTTAATTATTTTCCTATTAACGATTTAGTCCAATTGTAATAAAGGTATTAACTAGAAGGTGGTTTTTTTCTTTATTTTTTTAAACGTCTGATTACATCCCCATTCTCCGCCTGCCCGCTCTTCACCCTCAAGGTAAGCACGGCGGGAGGTTACAACAACTGGTGGCAGCGGTAGAATATACAACGACGCGCTCCTCATAATTCTAATTGCACTATTTAGAAAGTGATCCCATTTTTTCATTTTACCAATCAAGTTTAGTGAAATCGTCATCAGTGACCGTGAAAAGTTTATATAGTTGATTCAATATAAACAACCAAAAAAACAAAAAACACATCAAAAACAGTGGCAACAGAAGATTAAATAAAGTCATCAAATTTAAAAATTTAAAAACATACTTACATACATATAGAAAAAAAATATTTATGTTGAAAAAAAAAATATAATAAAAATATATATAATACTTTGCCAGTTTTAAAAGAAAATTTTGAAAAAAAAAACTTTTGTAAAGACGACCAGTAAATTTTTTATAATTCGTTTAATGACATAAAGTTTTTTCTTATAATTCATTTATGACATAAAGTTTGGGTTTACTAGCTTCCCAAAAAAAAAAAGAAGCTGAACAGTGAAGAAAAACAAAAGTTATACAGTCAGAGGTAACATACCTGACTTCTGGTGAGATCCAGTGGGTTATCGTGCCCACACTGAAGGAAGCAAGGAAGCCTAAGGATTCTAACCCCAAGACGAGAGAAATTGCTGTGTGTTTGATTGCCAAGGAAATAGCAACAACAAGAAAATCAATCCACAAGTAAAGGTTTGGACAATAAATATTTTCTATTGGTGAAATTATTATGTTTTCATGGAATAACGAAAAATTATTTTAGTAGAAATAATGAATTTTAATAAAAATAATAAAAAAAAAAAATTATTTTAATAGAAAGAAAGAAGAAGTGTTAAATTAAACTTGAATAGGGATTTTTTTTTTGAGATTTTTTTTTGTAAGTGCACATAAGGCAGACATCTTTTTTTTAACTTCTGAGTGCTATATCAGTTCGTGTAAATCTTTGCTTCTCCGAACATTAATAATTTTCAATTTAAAATATCATTTTCCTTAATTTGTTCACGAAGTTCAAGCTTTAAAGATAAAATCTTTTTATTTAAATTTCTGAAGAAAGTTTTGACATAGATGTTAAGCAATTTCGTTCATTGAACAAATTTCCAAACTGTCCAATATTTGATGGAATTTTGGTCCCTTTCTTGTGGCAATTTCTTGCATTACCTCAGTTAGAAGCACATAGGTTTCATTCTTTTTAAACCATCACTTCCAGAGTAGCTTCCATAAGTTCCATGGAGAGCTCATTATCTTTCTTTTTTAAGAAATTCTTTTTCTTCTTACAATTTCAGCTCTTTTACTAAGATTTTCAAAAAACTCGTTCGTATTCCTCGCATTTCTTACTAAGCTTTCTAAACATCCTGTTCAGAGTTTTGTGCAAGTGTAAGGCTTCCAATAATTCATTTTCACGCACTTTTCTGGTAATTCCACTCTATACTACAGAAAAACCAAAGCTTCAAATCCCCTTCGTAATTAACTTGGATAGACTGAAGGCAGGTCTACCCAGGTTGCACTAAATCCATCGTAAATATTTTAACGCGAAGACAAGTAGCCACAGTAAGTCTGTTCGAAGAACTCCCTTATCACTCGGACAGCACAGATTCCACTATGGAAGTGAAATTGAGTTTAGCAAATGTTCACCATATTATTCCTGTATTTGATGGGAATCCTCTTGAACTAAACAAGTTCATTGCATGCGGAGATGTTTTGTTTACTTCCGCGAAATCTGCTACTGAACAGAAACTTTTTCGTTAAAACTATATTACAAGGGACTG